>JANHFX010001220.1:392-16170 GCA_027560015.1 Chloroceryle amazona
GCAGAGACATCTTCAGCCAGAGCAGACTGCATTGAGCCCTGTCCAACATGACCTGGAATGTGTGCAGGGATAGAGCTTCTACTGCCTCTCTGGGCAACCTGTTCCAGTGTTTCCCCACCCTCACAGTAAAAATTTCTTCTTTATATCCAGTCTAACTCTGTCCTCTTTCTGTTTAAAGCCATCACCCCTTGTCTTGTCACAACAGGACCTGATAAAAAGACCCTCCCCAGCTTTCTGACAGGCCCCCCTTTAAGTACTGAAGAACACAATAAGGTCTCCTCAGAGCCTTCTCTTCTCCAGGCTGAAGAACCCCATCTCTCTCAGCCTGGCCTCCCAGCAGAGGGGTTCCAGCCCTCCCAGCATTGCTGTGGCCTCCTTTGGCCCTGCTCCAACAGGTCCCTGTCTCTCCTGTGCTGAGGACTCCAGAGCTGGACCCAGCACTGCGGGGGGGGGGTGACTCACCAGAGCAGAGGAGCAGAATCCTCCCCGCTCCCTTCAACCTGCTGCCCATGCTGCTGGGGGTGACATTGGCTTCTGGGCTGTGAGCATCCCCTTGTCTGCTTATATCCAGGTTTTCACCAACCAGTACCCCCAAGTCCTTCTCTAGAGAGCTGTTCTCAATGCCTTCATCTCCCAGCCTGTACTGATACTGGGAATGCCATTTGGTATTATCACCACCACCAAAAGTCTTGGCAAAGTCTCACCCAGACTTCAACCCAGCAGTATACAGGCAGCTTCTCAGGTGTCTTGGGTTTCAGCAGTTCATTAAACCAGTGTCAACCACTTTTGAATGTCCCAGGTAGCTGGGGAAAACCCTTTCATTTCAGAGCACAGCTCCTCCATTATTGCTGTTATGACTTATTCATCACCTCTTTAATACCTCTTTGGGAAAATATGACATTTAGATCAACAAGAACTGAAGACTAAAACACTGTCCTGCAGGGAGCCCTAGTGAAAGGAAGCCCAGAGCACTCCAGCATGATGCATGTACTCTGCAGCCAGACCTAACACTGGCTTTTAACAGACCCAGAACGTGCTTGAAGATACCCAATGCCATGGGCCAGCAGTGGCAAACCGGTTAAACTAGAGAAAAGGAAGCAAGAGCAATGGAAATGCAATTTATTGACCAACTTCTCTTTCATAACCCAAGCTTTTCCCAAGATGATGTTACAAAGTTTGTTGCCGTTTTGACAAGGGCTCTCAAGTCACCACATGAGTGATTTGTATCTTAAATATCAGTTTAAGTGTCTAATTTGGTGTAACAACACTTCCATTTAGCGTCTTGCATACTACAGGTGTTGCATGCAGACTCACAACCGAGGCAAAAAAGTTACTGAGAAATAGGTGACATTCTTTTAGAACATATGGAGTAAGTTGTCAATGCACTCTTAATTAAATGTATGAACCCTCTATCACAGGACTTTACAGCATGCACAACTGCCACTCATTTTTTTGAGCTTCAGTCAGGCTTGAACCAGACTCTCTCATCTAGACCCTTTGATTTCTGCAAGGCTCAGAGGGACAGCATTCAGATTCAAACCCAAATCCCCACAGTTAAGCTGCCTCTCCAATTTTTGACTGGATGCAAGAACAAGATTAGAGGTTTTCCAGGCCCAGAGACAGCTACCTTGTCAGCCTCTCAACTTACAAACAAAAAAATGAGATAACACCCCACAACAATCTATAATCAAGGCAGCAGCAAGTGAAGGTGCTAGGGGCATGTGGTGAGCATAAAACCCCCTCTGCTAATCCCATTCCCTTCCAAGGATGCTACAGAGCAGAAAGGAAATTCAAAACTGAGAAAGATTGTTTAATCATTTTAATTGGTGCTGTTTAACATTTTTGTCAGGGACGTGGACAATGGGATTGAAGCACCCTCAGCAAGTTCGCCGATGACTCCAAGCTGAGTGGTACAGTCAACACACTGGAAGGAAGGGATCTATCCCGAGGGACCCTGGATGGGCCTGAGACGTGGGCCAGTTACAACCTCATGAAGGTCAAGAAGGCCAAGAATAATGTCCAGCACCTGGGTCAGAGCAGTCCCAAGCATAAATAGAGGCTGGACAGAGGATGGACTGAGAGCAGCCCCACAGAGAAAGACTTGGGGGTGCCGGTTGACAAAAAGCTCAACATGAGCCAACAGTATATGCGTGCAGCCCAGAAGCCAGTCACCTCCTGGGCTGCACCCCCAGCAGTGTAGGCAGCAGGTGAAGGGAGGCGATTCTGCTCCACTCCTGTGAGACCCCACCAAGAGTACTGAGTCCAAGTCTGGAGCCCCCAACACAAGGACGACATGGCTCTGTTTGAGCGGGGCCAGAGGAGGCCATTAAGATGATGCAATTGATGAAGCCCCTCTGCTGTGAGGACAGGCTGAAAGAGTTTGGGTTATCCAGCCTGGAAAAGAAAAAGCTCCAAGGAGAAGGCTTATTACAGCCTTCCAATATCTGAAGGGGGCCTACAAGGAAGCTGGGGAGAGACTTTTTACAAGGGCTTGTACTGACAGGACAAGGGGTAATGGCCTCAAACTGGAAGAAAGATAAGATTTAGGTTAGAAATTAGGAAGAAGTTCTTCACTTTGAGGGTGGTGAGACACTTGCACAGGTTGCCCAGGGAATCTGTACATGCTCCATCACTGGATGTGTTCAAGACCAGGGCTTTGTGCAACCTGCTCTAGTGGAATGTGCCCCTGCCCATGGCAAGGGGTTTGGAACTAGAAGATCTTTAATGTCACTTCCAACCCAAACCAGTCTGTGATTCTATGAAAATCAGAAATGAAGAGATGAGATTTACATGGCACCACCCAACTCTTGTCCTGATCCCCAGTGATCTCTGCTACAGAGACAGGGCATGTTCCACTGTATAAAGCCCATGTTCTTTCCTAGCAGTGTTCTAAAGTAATGACACAGTTCTACAAATGATAATGGATCTAGCTGCTCCAGAATTATTCTGCAGCTTGTAGTAACAGTAGGAAAGTACATGAAAAGTTAACCACTGTTTCAAAGCAATCATTTTGCATTTTGAAATTGGAAATCCAAAATTGCCAGTGTTACAGCAGGACAGCCGGCATGTGCCATGCTTTGATACAGCACAAGATCCTCCTTGCCTGAACATGTGGGACTTAGGAGGGGAGAGCTACCTCCAAGTCTTTTTGGGGGGTGGGGAGGTGTCAGGCACCTCCCTTTAGTGGCTGTTGTATGACAACAGCTGAGGAGCCATTGCAGAAGACAGTAACAGGGAAAGCTTGGGCAACGTTCATTTGAAAAGCAATGTAAAAATCTTTACAATTTTCAGTTCTCACCCACTATGCCAGTTATCTCGCATATTCTATTGTAAGGTTAATTGCCTGTCAAATGGCCACTGTGAAGACTTAGGGAGCAGAAATAATTTACCTAGAAACTGATGTTCATGTCCGTCACTGGTACCAGGGTTCTTTGCATTTATAAAAAGCCTTTTTAAAACACAATAGCCACTCTTCAGCTTCAAGAAAGTAACTGTGACATTTCTTGCCATTAAGCCAAACAAAGCTTTCAATGACCTTGTGCTCCAAGATGGGAATAGCATTTTGTGGGACACTAACTTCAGCCTTCTGAAGGAAAGCCCATCCCACTGACTGTCAGATAGTTCAGGGAAGGACAGCAAGAGCCAGCCAGAGATGTGTGCAACTGAATTCAAAGGCCAGCAAAGCTTGAGGAAAATACCAATGAAGCCTTCCAGTGAAACTGAGAAGTTACACTAAGGAAATAAAAAAAGCCCGTGCCTGCATTCCCCTCCTTGCTTCCATGGAAGACCACTTGAATTTTGGTTCTTGAGTCCCTCTGGTCATCTTTCCCCCAAACCACATACCTGTTACTTAAACATGTCCTAGGGATAATTTACCACTGGGTGATACTGGATCAAATGGCAAATCTCTACAGGAGAGAGTCCCCGTGTGACTGTTCCTCCCCCATGTTCCTGGCCTTTGGTTCAGCAGGCAGAGGGGAACACAGCCATCCCACTGCCAAAAGGCAGCAAGTTCCTCCCGTGGTTGTGGAAACTACAGGGATGGACATACCTGCAGAGCAAGGGGCTCAACCTCAGAATATCAGCACTCCAAGGTGGAATCTTCCTTGCTGGGCATAAGAAATACAAGACAACAGATCTGACCTAATGCAGACATTCACAGTTGGTGAGAACGACAGCCTCAGAACTTTTATATGAATATCTAGAGCAAACAGGTACATGTTATTCCATATTCTTATGTAGTAGGACAAAAAAAAAAAAGGAAAAAGTCAAAATTGCATCTGTCCCTCCAATCTGCAACCCCCTCTGAAAAGAAATCAAACTCTTCCACTCTTAACAGGAAGTGGTCTGAAGGAAAAAAGCTCTGATGTCCAGAGCCCTTCCACTGTATTTATCCCTGCCCACTTCACAGCCAGACAGCACCTCATAGGCAGGAAACTGCATCCTCCACCTTCCCAACCACGTTGGCCAACTCGGGAGCACATACCTATAACCAAGAACTTTATGAGCCTTTTAAGTGGGCTAACAGAAAATATGGGGAAAGCTAATGTAAAGAGAATCCACATTCGCTAACAGAGGAGAGCATGATAATAAATACCAGAGATGCTAACACAAGTATTAGGCCACCATGCACCAGAAAGCATTATTATTTGCTTTTGAAAACAGAAAAAGTACAAGAAATTCTCAAAAAGAGGAGCTATGAGTAAAGGTTTTTCAAAACCAATTGCCACTCTTCTTAATAACAGACTATGATCTGACTGACAAAAAATAACAAGTGTACCATCAAGGAGGCTACTCAATTTGACTGATCATCTGTTTAAATGCAACCCACCCCCTGCTGCCAAGCAGAAAGCTCAAGACATACAAAAAGTAGCAGTTACAAAGCCCAAAGTCTCATTGATTGCCTTCATTAATGGTTTGGGTAAGCATTATCCTCAGCAGATTGTGTTGGATCTCTTAATGAGAAAATACAGATTAAATAAACCCCTTTCTTGGTACAAGACCTCACACAATCCACCTCATCTGGGACCTCTTCTAGAGTACTTCTCCTCCCTGGTGGATCTGAGCAAGTCTTTTCTCCAGGCAAACAGAAAAGTTGGCAATGACTAAAGTCAACAGTTCTGAGAAGTGGGACTTGACCAGGTGCCCATCACCCTGAATTCTTCTGCCATCAGTGTCTTCTCCCAAACTGCAGCACGAGGAGAAACACCATTTATCATCTCCATCGTGCTTGCAGGTCTGGCACAAACGAATTCCCTGTGCTGTAATCAATCTGACCTGCAGTACATTTTCTGCTAGTGCCACCCTGTCCTCCTTCCTTGTCACTTCATTAGCTGCACGGTGGCCTGCAAAATCCACACAGGAGCAGGGAGCACGCAGGTTTCCAGCTGTCAGTGGCCATGGATAAATGACTGTTCTATTCTCTACGGCAGAAGCAGACATGCACTAACATCCCTTCGATGCTGCTCGGACCGAAATGATTCATCAGACTTACTGTGCAGGTCGTCAAGACAGGACCTTGCCCTCTGACAAAGATAAAGAGCCTGTGAGATGAGGCTTAATTTCCTCACGGAAGAAATGTTACCTTCAAAACAAGGGAGTTATTTCCAATATCCACTGCTACCACAGAAATAAGATCCAAAAGTGAGCATGAAAACATGAGCTGGCTCTCTCTCACCCATAAGGATAAGGTAGCAAGACCCCAATGGACCAAATCAGAGATGCCATTATTGGGTCCACACTTGACATCCCAAACTCATGCAGCTGCCTTGGCAAGTGGTGCCAGAAGGAGGCTAAGCAGAAACGTCCCCTTCCAAGTTGTGGGCATGGCAACAACACTCCCACGTAAAAATGCCCTCAGCATAAGCTGCTGACAAGGGTTTGTATTAGCCATTTTGCAAGAGCCATGAAATAAGACCCGAAAAAACTCCTGCCATCTGTTGTACCTCCAACTTCTACACCATTTAAGACCGGTTTTTATTTTACCTTAAATATATATGAATATACACACACACACATCTCTCCTTATCTAATGAAACCAACTCAGCAACACCCAAGCATGCCCACCACAACAGACATGTGTGCGCTCTCGCTCACGAAGCTGACAATCCACCCCTTGTACCAAGGGCAAAGGGACATCAGCTGCACAAGTGCTGCAACTCCTTCCCCCAACCCCGGCATGAGTCAGAGGAGCCCATCTGCTTAATAAACTATTTATGTTATAGCACTTCTCACATATGGCCGTGTCTTATTTTATAATACTTTGAGCATTTCAAGGAGGGACAGGGTGCAGGTATTTTTCTGGTTATTGCTGTAGCCACGTGCTGATGGTTGCCTGGGAAACGGCCTGAAGGGGGGAATTACATCAACTACATTGGCCAGAGTTTGCAATGGAGGAAAAAAATCCTCTCCTCACTCTATTTAATATGCCAGAATATCAAAAGACCATTGTACGCATGAAGACAGCAGGAGATCACACACACCACGTCACATTACACATTGCTGACAAGAGTTGGGTTGACTTCATGCATTGCTCCTGTTGGCACTACCTGCTCCCAGCCAGAGTAGTTCTGTCCAAAAATAATAAAATCTGTAGCCTTTTCATAGAATTTTATGCCCAAACTGACAAACAAGCAAGCCCTATATTCTCTCTCTTGCCTGACTGCTGTCTTGCTGCAGGGCACTCAGTGTTGTGCTGTCTGCAGGTAAACAACTGGGCAGCTTCTCTACTATTTTTGACTTAATATATGTGATTAATAATAATAAAAGCCACAGATTATTTCAGTTATTGTCTTTTTTTTTAGAGAAATCTGAGCAAAACACAGCAACAGATGGCAGATATTAAAACCCAGAGGTGAAGAACACACTGAATCAGCAATGAAATGCACGACACTCATTTGTTAGAGCTGTTACACTCTGGAAAGTAGACAAGTTTGGTATGTTTCATGAGGACTGAGGAATCTTGGGTTCTCCTAACATTAAGACAGGTGAGGAAGAACTCCAAAGAGGCTCTTTACTTAAGAACTTTGCCTTCCCTTCTGCCATTGCACTGGAAGATTTTCCATGCAATTTTACTCTGTTAAAGAAAACAAAAACATTATTCACTGAAGCTCAGCAATGCTTTTCCCCCAGATACTTATGAGCTTTACAGTACAACCCAAAGTATACCTTTCAGTGTTGGACTTGTCTAGTTCCTTAAAAGGCTATGATTCAATAAAGCCAAAAATTGGATTATAGTAATTTACTGAGGGACAGTGGGAAAAGGGGAAAAAGGGAAGAAAGTGTATCAATCACCTCTGAGCAGAAAATGGGAGAAAATACTAAAACCTGGCAGGCTCTTCCTTATCTTATTTATCACATGCTGGTAACAAACTGCTTTTAAAAGCAAACTAAGAGGTTGAAATTTGAACAAAAAATAGCATGCCAGCAGCTCATGGTAAAAATTGCTCGACTGCTAAAACCAGAGCAATTAAAACACCCACTGTATGTTAATGTTATACCAAAAAAAACCAAACCAAACCCAACCAAAAACCACAAACAAAACCCACAACAAAACAAACAAATTCAACCAGGAAACAGTAACAGTACAAGCACACATTTTCACTTTTTATAGTACACCAAAAAAAAATATAAATCTAGATTTCATGAAGGAGCCCATCTCTACTAACCAACCAGTAAGAATTTAAGGCAGCTTTAATGCAGAAGAGATGTTTCCCTTTAATGGATGTTAATAATGGCTTACAATCTAATTAATGTGTGTCAACAGGCTACTATTAATTTAAGCATAGACTAAATAGTAAATCACAACAGGAACTGTCATTCTGCTGTAGATAACCTCCATGAAAAAGCTTTCAGAAGTTAAACGAAAGGAACAACTGTCATCAAGCGCATTGAAGAAAATAGCTGTGTGATTAAAACTAAATATCTACTTTTGAAAAGCTCTATAGTCGCACAAGCTCAGCATCACCCAAGCCACCTCTCTGCTTTTCAGATCCCTTCCAGCACCTTCCCGTTAATTTACTCCATCAGACGGAGAGCTTTACCTGTCCTCCCCATGGACATACACAGCTGTCACAAGCTTTATGTAGCTTACCCAGTACTTAAACTCTTCTCTTCCTTAAATTTTATGCAATAGCTTCTATACTTCTCACTAAGTATTTTGCTCAGCATTTTTTCCAGGGGCTCACGAAGAAGCTTTCAGCCGCCCCTTCTTTCCAAGGAGGTGCCAGGCAATTATTCTTACATATTTTATGGGCATGTTTTACCCTTAAAATACATCAATCAGCAGACATTACTCATGGGGTGGTCTCCTTAAAAGGATCCTTCAGCCTTGTTTCGCATTTGGGTGCTCACACCACAGGCACTCTCACCCTCCCTTGTTCACCTCATGTAGGACATGACCTCTTGTTCCCCCTCCCCCAAACGTAACGCCCCAGACACAGCCATTTACATGGCACAAAACCCTGTTGCCTATCCAGAAGGTCTCATGCTGTGGTAATCAAAATGACATTTCCTTCACACTACCTGCTCCTTCACTTTTTCCCAAGAACATTTATCATCAGTGGGTTTTGATTCAATGAAGAAACTAATTAGCGACTCGTTCATGCAAACCATATAAAAATCCTGGCCAGTCTCAAATTTAAAGGCTCTAGATTTCAGCCAAAGGAATCCTGTGAGTACAGTACTGCAGTAATACATAGCTCCTCTTTAAAATACTTGCAATTTGCCAGGTTTCTTCCCAAACTTCAATATCGCTGTTGGAGGCGACTGCAAATGCAAAGGACTTTGACTTGCAATACACACATGCTACAGAAGGTGGATCAAAGATCATATATTATGGTTTTTCCTGTTGCAGCTGGGAGCTTTTACCTGGTTTCAGCCACTGTTTTCTTAGAATATCTAACTCTTACCCAGCCAGAGGAAGCAAATGCTCCACGCTTCATCAGAAGCTTTTACATTATTCTACTTTAATTCTGATCTAAATTGAAATTAATTATGACTGAAGGTATCCATCTGCTCTTTAAAAAAAAAAGGAGGGGGCGCTGTCAGTTTGAGGAGAATAAGCTTGCCTACAATACCACCAGTTTTGGATATCAAGTGTCAGTCCCAGCCTTCCATTTGGCCTGCACTCGGTGACAAGATGTCTTAGCAAAGAAGCAAAAAGAGCTGCTCACAGATGTCACGCACAACAACAGAAAATCATTATCTTTTTGTATTCTCATTCTTTTAGCTATCAAAATTGGGATTTCCTCCATAATACTTTGATCCTGCAGCATGTACCAAATGCAGCAAAGATCACACTTGCTCTGTAGCAAACTCCTCCACAGCTGAACAGGTTAGAGGGTAAATCTCTCATTTGTTCTGCCCCATCCACCGACAAAGAAAACTATTATGAAGGCAAAGAGTGACAGAAAAGGAGAAAAGCGCAATGGCACCTGCAACGTATCTTCCAGAGAGTAAGTACCATTACAAATTCATTTTTCCCTTCTATGTCTCCTGACATCCTACAGCAGAGTTGAAAAGGTGTTAAATCAGCCATGCTGGAGGGCTCGGGAACTGAAGATATTCAAACCTGCTCCTGTAAGAATTGGGATATCTCTCCCTTGTGCTTTTCCATCATATTTTACATAGACAGTGGGAAGCCTGGACATTACCATAAAAACCTTCAGCTAATGCTGATGCCTGCAAGAACAAGCTGACCTAACTTTCACATCAAGCAGTGCTTAGAAGAACAATGATGTTGCTGCTAAGCTTAATGGATCTTAAAGCTGCATCTGAAACCCATCAAGTTCAAACAGCATGGCGTTTTCTTCTGAAATATATTACCTACAAAATGGGGTTTAATGCAGCAAATAACCCTGACAGCCCAATATTATGATTTTTGTGGAGAGGCTATTGGTATTTCCCACTGCCAATTTATCTCCTACATACACTAACCACTGCAAACTGAAAATTCAACAAATACAATTCATCACACAACCTAAGGAGATGGCACCTTCCGAACCTCTCGTGTTTTGCAGCGCATGGTATTTGTAAATCAGCAAATTGGATTTGTCCTTTCGAATCTGCCCCAGCAGCAGCTGGGAACCAGCAGCACTGCTGGGAAGAGCAGTTCGCAGGATGAGAGAAGAGTCTAGCATCTCATTAAAGGTCCCTTGATATTTTTTGAAATATAGATGGTGTTGACTCTTATTTCTTGGCCGATTTAGAACTGGTAATTGCTAAAGCTGTTCAGTGTTTCCTACTCCATTTCTGTGAGTGGTTGTTGGGGAATAAGTGATGTTCCCAGCAGCAGACACTGTCTGTAAAAACATCCTCCTCAGCCACAGATGACCAAGAAAGCTGGAGAAAGTTTTGTACAGAAATTAAAACTTTCTCTGTTTCATTTAGAAGATCTACATAGGGGAAAAAAGCCCTCCTGGAGTAGCTCTGCTAACTCAAGTCTGTGTGACCGAAGTTGCAGACTCCTAGACAGCCATGCACGGGGATATTTTGCTTCTCCATAGCCAGGAAGGTTGGAACAACTGAATGACCCCAAAACACAGGCTTGCACAGAAGAGCTAAGTTTATTTTAAAGACCTTATTACTCAGTCATTTTAAAGATAGAGCTGCCAGAGCACACCGCACCAAAAACCTTTCAACGTTGCCAAGTCATCGACCATCCCAACCATGAGGTAAACTGCATCTGCTGCTAGACAGCTGCGTTGCAAGCCAAGTCAGTGACTTGCCACCTATGTTCAGACCAGAAAAGGTGATCTGTATTCGTTCTCGTAGAGATCCCAACAAGTTAAAAAAGGTGAAGGAAATCTTTCAAAAAGGGAAGCTTTGCTATTAGGTTTTAGAACAAAGAAAAAGTAGATAAGAGCATCTATCCTGTCAACTGTTTTTAATGGAGTATTCTGTGGTGCTTCAAGCTGAAATTTCCCACCTAATGCTTTTTACTTGCTATAATTATCTCTCTTCTCATACAAAAAAAAATATATTGTATCTTTCCTTTTCAATACACAATCTATCAATTGTATATTGTATCAGAAAGTTGTCTCAAAATACTGTCCTGCCTTGCCAGGATATTGTATTTCAGACTCTGAAATGACTTAAAGACGTCGTCTCGATGTGCCTTTATTCTCCTAAGTGCTATCCCTGTAGCTCTACAGAGCCTGAACTGGGGTTGAAACCTTGAAGTTCTGGGGTTTCCATCTTGAAATCTTTCATGTGCTTCACAGCCAACCCTGGTTCAGCTTGGGTGTCTCAAATACATTTATCCCACTGCTACTACCTGGCTGACACCCAAGCACTCAGAAGTGGATTCCTAAATTTCATCTTTGGGGGACAGTCTTCTTGGCTACAAAAAAGCAGGGAGCACCACAAGCTTCAGATAAATTTACGTAGTCATTGGAAGCCCATGGTTTAGAAGTGCACCTGGGAAACAAGCTGTGGAGGTGGCTTCACTCTGCAGTGACTGCTTTCTGCCAGTACAAACTGGGAGAGGGGAAAAGAAGATCAAAGACAGTCACTTTCCTCTCTATTATAAGTGTTGCCACCTATTTATTTCTAAAACAGAAAAGAAGAAAGGTCTTGGTGCAGCTGAGAAGGCATAATAGGTTGGTTTTTTTATTTTCTCCTTTCAAAGAGCTGTGAGGGAATTACCCCCAGCGCTCCCAGGAGCAGCGACAGCACCCTCACAGCATAATGCCAGGAGATGCCTGGGAAATGCAGGCAGCACAGCAGGATAATGCAGGTGAACCACTGAGGGCCTTCAGAAAAGATAGAAAGATCTGATGTGGTCTGCAAACAACTCAACACAAAATTGTCGGCGACATGGAAATGGAATCTTTGAGAGTGTGGAGAGATATAAAATATATACATACCCCGAGGAGCAAAGACTCTGTGTTTTATAATACCTCTGAGGGGTTGTATTGCATTAGACAGTCATCATTTCCAGTATCAACCATGACAGGAAGAAATTTGGGGCGGGGGGAGCACTTAAAGCAAATTAAGTTCACACTTTTGGGAAACAGATGCCTGACATTTTTACCAGCAGCAAGGCTTCTAAGCCTTTCTTGGTGAGACCCACACACATTTAGAAACCATTAGTTTTCTACACAGCAAATTCAAAGTGTTTTCAAGCATCATGCAGCCTCTCACAGAAGAGGAAATAAAAGAAGCATCTACGTAACACCCCCATTTTATACGATATATTCATGCTGTTACAAACCCAGGAAAAATGCTAAGCTGTGGCAGCGGCTGTTAGAAACCAAGCCCCCCCCCCCCCAGCTAACACTGAAATAAATGTCTCTGCCTCTGCCACGGCTGCTCTCTTTAAAAGAGCGGATGGAAAAAAAAAGCACAACATTTCCAACAAAATTAATCACTGTGTTTACTCCAAAACAACTAAAAAAAGCATCATTTTCTCAAAAGAAAGATATCTTGAAATAACAAGCCTGCTTTATAGCTCCTACCAGAAATAATCATTTATTCTCCTTCAACTAACTAACTACATATCTAAATCCAGACTTTTTTCCACCTACACTGAAACAGTCACACAACCATGAAAGCTTTCCAAGAGGTTTGTGTTGTGGGTTTTTTTTTAGCAAATGAATTGTATAAGCTCTGCTTTGTATATACCTAAATAAGCTATATAATAAGAACAAATAGGACTGAAGGGCACTTCTGAAATTTGCTTCAGTTATTTTACAGTAAATCAATAAGTTTTTTATTCAGATTCTCCAGGAGGCTGCTGCAACCTTTCCTGAGCAAGGGTTGAGACCAGCTGTTGCAGCAGCCAGAAACATATTTTAACACTGCAGCTATTGTAGGACTTTGTAACCAAAGCCCTTTTCACATCTCTGAGTGCTGCAGCTTTTGTACGCAGTGAAAATGAGCAAGATCTCCTGCAGATGGATGTCTGTGTGGCAGAAGTCCAAAACACACCAGTCAGCTTTGGGAAAAAGAAGCATTCCCACGGCAAAGGGAGCAGAAAGTTGCTTCAGCAAATCCTGACCACAGAAGGGTTTGCATTGACAGTTGCCAAAGACGCAGGGAGAAAAAACTATTTGATTTCTCTTCCTTTTGTATGTCGAGAAAGTAATACATTAGCAGGAACCAGTAACAAAAGTCTTTGGTGCTCTTGTACCAACAGGCTAAGCTGTGGTGAAGCATTAGGCCTGAGCACACTAGTGCTTGTCACAGGATTCAGAACTTGCATATTAATGACACAGTCACTTTAGAGAGCTCAGTTTCCCTGGTTTGAAAAGGAAGAATGTGTCTTCATCTGGGCTTAACTGCTGCAAAACAAACTGCAACAAAACCTCAAGCTTGCCACGGCGTCTGGATTGACATTTAGCTGCAATGACAGTAGCTTGACACAGAGCGAAGCTCTGAGGTCTTATGTAAACCTTTACGTCAGTTTTATTTAGTGGAATGTCACAGTACCTCATGCGTAAGTGACATTTTAAAGGTGAAAATCAGATAAATGTTTATGTGCTCAGGTGCTCCTGTGAAGAGGTAGCCCAAAACTGTGGGGGTACTTGAGCTTATTTTCAAGACTCAGTGGGATTAAGAATTTCTCTCTGCATTTGACCAACTGAAAAAATGCCAGGATAGGAGCTGACATCTGATTTTCAGTTCTGCTCCCTGAACTTCAAACAACATTTCATCCTGATTTCAATCATGGCAGCTGAAATCAGAGTAATTCCATTATGCAAAACCAGTATGGGATTTTGCTCCCTAGCTTTATCTTCAAGAAGTCATTTTAAATTCTTATTTTGCAAAAAACTAACAATTTCTGTGCTTCTTAGAGGAAGAAAGGAGGTGTTTAACAAGAAACATACTTGGACTAAAATTAACTTCAGTGCTTTGGTGGCATCAATCAATCTGGAAACAGTTGCTATGTGTTACTACCTACAAAGCTGGAATCCTTTCTCTTATGTCAAGCACCAGCTTGAAGAGTTCCTAAAGAAAATCAGAAGGAATAGTGGAGGAAACAGAATATCTAAGCGTTCAGTGAAAGGTTTTGGAAAGCCCATCAAAACCCAAAATGCTTCTAAATCATAGTTGAGAAACAGCATTTGGATTGAGCACATTACTGGCTTGGCTTTCACCAAGGGCAGGAAAGGCTGGATACCCTTTTCCACTAGGCTGTGAAAATGAACCACAGAAGCAGCGGAACACCGGAGCTACTTTGCCCCGACTAATGTACCACATCAGCTCTCCTGCCATTTTCCCTTGACTGCATTTAGCCCAACTCCTGGCAGTATGCTCATTGGAAGCATAACAAATCCGAGTTGCCACATACTTTGCTCTTACAGGGCTACAATAACAAAAAAAAAAGCAGAGATGGACATCACGACCATAGTTTCCACCTTTATGAAACTAGCTAGCTAAAAAGTATTTCTCTGGATATCAAACATCTAAGGCAGATCTGCCCACTGCTCTCTGTACAACCCTCAATTTAAGAAAATTAATAGAGGAGAATATTTATATTTTATGTCTGTTTTCCATCACACAACCATGACAAAGGGCCAGCAAGAGTGATGTTAGAAAAGCACAGTGGTAATCTAATTCATGGGCAAAAAATTATAGGCTGTTAAAAATAAATCACAGACACCTGATGAGTCTAGCGAAATGATCTGTCTCTGTAAATGAAGGTGGAAGAGACAACTTTCAAACCCACTTAACAGTGATGGGTAAAAGCAGTGAGGACCATTAAATAGCAAGGGATAGCATAACTAAGAACCAACTATTTATCTCAGAAAAAAAAGCAAACAAGTGAGATTCTACAGAACCTGTTCCTTGCACAAGATTTGACCTCTTCATGCAGAGAGGCAAATTCAGGTTTTGTCCTTGTGTTCATGCAGATGGCAAATGCTATACTGGCACCAGACAACTCTCCCATAATACTCCAGCTTTAAACATCGCAGAGATAAGGACCAGTTTGGTTTAAAAAGAAATATTATTTGTGCTTCTTGCTCTGCTGCTACGTTTTCTTAAGAAATTATTTTGTTGTGATAACTTGGCATATGTGGACTCGCCTCAGGTTTGACACATTTTGGATTCAGCACTGTGTGAAACACAGGGTTCAGCAGGGGGAGGTAAGAAAACAGTTACAATTTGGTTTGTGGTTGTTTGATTTCTTTAAGGGGAGATGCAAATCCCCTCCTGACAGGTTAGAACACCTTTCTCTTTCCCGGCTAGATTGCCTGCTAAACACAAACAGCAACTCAAGTTTAGGGATCTATGCTGAAATAAAACATTGTCATAGGTTATCCAGAAGAATATGAGCAATGCTTGAGAGTGATGGAAGGTTTAGTAATGGTTACAAAGTGCCACTGAAAATTCATTTTATTTCTCTTTCAGTTCAAAGAATATTCAGATATATCGATCCACACAAAAAGCATCTAGGGAGTACTGATCACCAAGATACAGCCAGGAAAAACGAAAGAAACTGAAATTTCAGTACCCATTATTTACACAACTGGAAAGAAAAATACTTTCATGGTCACGTATATCAATCGTTCCAAAATAATGCTCTCATTTTCTCTTTGAAAAACTGGTTATTCACACTGTCAGGGTTGATCTAGAAGTTATAATTAGTTTCCTTCAGAAACTTTTACATTAAATTCTAAAATATATAGCAAAAAGTCTCCCAAACATATCATTTCCCATCATATTCTAGCTTCTGTGCTTCCACAAGCCTTTCACTACAGGCACCATTTCATCACTACAGGCACCATTTCATACATGCATTTAGATCATTCAATTTCTATCACTAAGCCACTTA
>JANHFX010001221.1:0-10402 GCA_027560015.1 Chloroceryle amazona
AGCGCACGGGGCTGGCTCAGCTCCAGCTTCTCCCCAACCCCAGCACCCCCAAGTCCTCTCCCCAAAACTGCTCTCAGTCTCTCATCCCTCAGCATGTTTTGTGCTCAGTCTGTCTGTCTTAAAGGAGTTCTTTTACCAAGGTGGGCTCTTCAGACTTCTTTGAAGCCCATGAAGTCCTGGCATGAAATCATAGATGTGCAGAAAACAGGAATAAGCTGATGGTGGAAGCCTAGAAGACAAACAAAAGGGCGTGCTTAGCTTTCTTTGAATTTAGATGACAAAGTTTAGATACTCACTTTTTGTTTGGCTCAGAGATGAGCCTGAGCCCGGAGTCTGGGTCAAAGGGAGCTCAGCCTCCAGGAGCAGATGGGTGCTGGCTTCCAGGTGGGGTTCTGTAGTCATTCACCTGGAATGCAAGAAAAAAAACCTGACCTAACAAACATCGATTACATAGCACAGAGTGTAGCTTTGAATTAGGATGGTCCTAGACTGGCTTCCTCAAGTCTATCCACCAAATCAACTAAATGGGCCAGAATGTTCCACAAAGGAAAGGTGTGGGATTGAAGCAGACTTGGGGAAGAAATATTGATAGTAGGTAAATAGAAATCCATGTCAATTTATTTTATTCCTTCACATCAAAACCTAGCAAATGTTACTGATGTTCTGTAAACTGTACATACTACAGAATATTCAGTGAACACAGCAGCTGTGTTGAGACTTAGTGACACCCAAAACTCTACCAGAGGCATTTTTGTAAGAAAGGATAATAGTTACTGTTGTGTGAGGTGACCCCCAGTGCTTTAAGGAATTCTGATCTTCACAGCTGAAATGATGAGCTTGCAACAGAGCAACCTGCCTGGTTTTTAAAGAAGGGGTGTAATGGAGAGTGGAAAATTCAATACCTATTAAACACATTTTTCCAAACTTCAGCTTTCTCTTTCGAGGTGTCTGCACATAGCTAGCAGAAACGATTCCAGGATGTTAGGAGGAGGCTGCAGAAGCAGCTGAATCTGCTAGGAATATGTATTTGGCAGGACTGACTGTAAGGAACCTAATGCATATGCAGAGCATGCAGCTGAGTGTCTGAATTTGGGAGAGTATTGGCATGCTCTAAAATGAGTCCAAACTCTGTGGATTTCACATGATGATTTTGAATTCTATCTCTGGAGAGCACATTAGAAAACAACAAAACTAAGCAAGTGTTCAGGTGTCTGAATTCTGCGCTGGCTGATGCCTGTGGCTGCGTGTTGCTGCCTCTCTCTACTGATGCTCTCACTGGTGAATTGGAGAACGTGCACTGAATTGCAGCAATAACCGCCCTACAAACGCACGCTTCAGGAGGAGTGTTGAGCTTGGTCCTGTGCCTCCAAGGGAAATAGTCCTGGGTTTGTTAGACCAGCCCTGTAGCCAAGTCCAGAGTTAGTTTTTGCTGGGAGTCTTTGCCACCGGTCATCAGAGATTCGTGGTAAGAGATTTCTGTAAAGAATGCGTCAGCTGATTCAAGCAGGCTTGACGAAACCATCAGAGAAGTGGCTTCAGTTCTCTAGATGACTAGCCACAGACAGCTCTGTAAATTGAGAAATCAGCATTGTGTAATCAGCATTCCAGGCAGAAGCAGAATTTGTCTGGCAGCTTTGCTTTTTTGCATGCAATTATTTACAACGAGCAATTCTCAAACACCTTTGCTCTGGGAGAGAGTGAAGTCATATGGAAGTAGGCTTGATTAAAAAAGAATAGTTATCCATCTAGTCCTTCCAAAATGTATATATAAGAAAACCTGTTAAATAATTGTTTTAATACTTCTAATAGTGACATTTTCAAAGCTCAGTGTGAAGCCATCAGATTTCAGTCATTTTATGGGCGTGCTGAAAAAATGCCTGGAGTTGAGTAGCAGATTGTGCTGTTCAGTTGTGTGCTGCACCTTGTCGTGACAGTATCCTCCAGAAAGCAGCTGGAGAGTACAAGGGATCAGATTGCTCATGGATGGAGATGCAATTCAAAAATACAAGAGAGTATCGGAATCCAAATTAAGGACAACAAGGTTTCATTGAAAAAAATCAATGTCCTTCTTCGTTACACTGACTGTGACTTTAAGGGAAACAGATCTCCATCAGAAAAGTGTATCCTACGGAACAGAACCAGGGGGAGGAGGCTCTAAGGCAGTGAGAGACTCTCAATTATTTGTAAGTAATGCTGTCCCAGGAATAAGCAAAGAGTGTGGTTTTAATTAACAGTGAGTCATGAAGTAGGGAGGTCTGCCAGATACCAGGCTGCGCTCCAACTCATTACCACCCCTAAATGGTTGCACACTTGAAGCAAACGTGTCTGCAGGCCTTTTTTATTAGGGCTCAGAAAATTTAAAGCAGGTGAATTCAACTGGAGACAGGCCCGGATTACAAATGCTGAAAAGCACAATGCCAGTCACAAGGTGTAAAAGGTGGAAGAAAATAAGAGCGAGCAGTTAACTCCCAGCTGCTGCTGAAAGTATGACATTTTTGATTTGGTGCAGATGGTGCTTTAGGTGCCAAAATGCAAATACAGTATATCCAGTCTGAGAGGTATTAGAAAGGAAGTAGCTTTTTCTTGAGACTGAATTGCCTAATACTGTAAGTGATGGTGGCAGGGAGGAAAATCAGTCTGAAATTGTACAACTTCAGCTTTAGAAGGGGTGTTGATCTTGATTGAAATATACATTTGCAGTCTTCAGTTCAGCTTCGTCTCGTGGCACTTGTGGTCTTGCCCCTTTGAGCTTGTTTCTCATCCACAGAAGGGAAATGGGTTTACTGGTCTGTACTTTGTCCCGTAGTCTGAGGCAAGCTTGATCCCTGAGCCTCCACCTCTTCTCTTTTTTTTTTTTTGCAGAAGGCAGGGATTTGTTTGGGATCTGGAAATGAGGAATTTGTTTTAAAACAGACTAAAGTTTGGGAAGAATATGTGGAGAGCTTGGCTTGGAGTCAAGGTGCTGGTCCTTGAGGTAGGAGGACCAGCATGGCTCTCACTTTGGCCACAAACTTGGTTTGTGTCCTCGAGTTTATTACTTCATCTGTCTCTCTGTTTCTGTGTCCCTTGGCAAAGAGGAGGGGTAAAAACGCTCAGCTTCCTAGCTTTGTCTTTCTAAAGGTGACAGGGCTATTTGTCCTACACCTACATTGGGCATGTAGGACATGGAGAGCTCTCCTTTGGTCCAGGTCTCCGAATATGACTGCAGTACATGCAGGACCAAATAGATCTGAGAGCTACGTGCATCCCATTCCTTGTCCAAGGCCTCTCTAGTCTACTAACTGCCCATTTAGACTGGTATTGTCATCCTGGAAGTAGCTGGTAGCTGCTGGATAAGGACAGCAAGCAAGAGAACACCCTTTTCCCCCCTATTTCCAACATGACAATTTATCCCGATCTCTCCCAGGGAGAGACTGGCTTTAATCCTAAAACATGTGGTTTCAACTCCCTTCCAAAAAATGTTGTCTTTAATTATAGCTACTCCGGATAATCTTGTTAAACATGTAATTATCCAGACCCTTTTAAAACCCCATTAATTTGTTGGCTTCGGTGGCGTCATGAAGCAAGGACTTCCCCAATTTAATAAGTGCTCTCTGATTTTATTTTAAATTTAACACACTTGAATTTTATGGAAGGTCCCTTGTACTACATGTTATAAAAGAGGGTGAGATGGTAGAAGGGAAAGCAAATGTATTTATTATCTTGCCCATTTGTCCTTTTAAAGGTCAGCAATCCCTGTCCTTTACTGCAATTGTCATTTTTATGACTTTTTTTTCTGAACTAGCTCTAATTCTCCAGTACTCTCTTGAGCTACAGGGAATATCAGTGCCTCAGCAGTTCAGGCAAGGTCTTATTGTTGATTTAATTGATGACATTCTGGCATTTGCTATTAGATTCAGAGATTATGGGGTTGGACAGTTCTGCTAGCATATCACCTACCTGAATGTCCTTTGTAATACGGTTAATTAGCTTGAGCACAGTTCTTAGAAAGATCTGATGTCCCAGTCCTCATACTTTCTAGCAACTTGCCATTTTTCTTGCCTTCAGATGCAGAGGTTTCCTCTGAGTCTGTTTACAGTGGTGCCCAGGACCTCATCTAGATGTCCATCCCATTTTCTTCAAATCCTGTGATGGGTTTATTTTCTCTGAGATGATTTATAGGTTTGTGTTTATCTTAAATTGATTTTATTTTACCAGAATCCAACATTCACCTGACTTGATTAGCACCACTGACATGGGACTTTTTGGCCCTGATTTCTCTGAGCAGCTTCTCTCCATATGCAGCAGCTTCTCCTTCAATATTTGCTTCTCTTCAGGGGTGGGAAATGATGGCTATGTGGAAAATACTACAGGTGATAAAGAAGGAAAAACCCTTCTTAGAGAGGATTGAAACTTCTTGGCTGCTTGTAGCTTCCTGGTGACACCTCTCTTATTCCCCTTCTCACTGTCATCTCTGTTTAGCACTGCACTGGCTTGCCTTTTCTAATTGGTTAGAGATACTTCTTTGGTTATGACCTCTGGAGAACTGGCCCAAACCCAGTTGGTCTCAGTGTGCTTTGAACATGGTGTAAGTAGGATTTAATACCTTACTTGAAGGCTTTAAAAGGAGCTGGTGATGCTCCCATATCACTTCTCCTTGTGCTGCTTGTAGTGGTGAAGTTTGCCAGACCTTCCCCAGCTGCCTCCCTTGGTACCAATTCTAATGCATCTCATCTTAACAAGGGTCAAGAGTTTACAAGTTACATTAGCTTCTTGGTTTGATGCACGTGTCTTCAGATAAGTCTTAACACAAAGAGGTAATTACAGTGGAGCTACAGGACGTTACGCAGTGCACCACGTTAGCTCTTGCCAAATGCTGGTAGGCTGTTCAGCATGAAACTAGTGTGTGCCTGTCCTGTTGTGGTCAGAAACAACACTGCAAAAGATTCTTCTGGCAGCAGTTCACTGGGGTTACTGGTTTGCTCTTCGAATAGTCCTCAGTTCCAAATGTTGAGATACAGAGGTGTTAACTGGGAGATGAAAAGCTTGGAATGCAGTTGGTTTTGGACAGCCTAAGTGAGGAGTAATGCAGTGGAAGGAGGAATCTCTTGGGTCATGGAATTCAGTGTGCTGCTGTTGCAGGGAACTGTATCACACAATTCCCTCTGGAAGGTAAGAGGCACCATCTTGAAACCAGAGTAATTTTTCTTCATTCCATTACTGCTGACAGGACCCTGTTCTGTATTTTTTGCTTTTCTGGTGGTTAGAAAATGTCTAATTTAGATTGTACATGTATTCATAACTGCATAAGAGCCCTTCTAGTTCTTCTGCTCCTTTGTTTCATTAGACCGTTTCCTTCTCTAGCATCATTTCTCTGATATATTGGGGAAAAAGAACCATAATTTATTATTTTAAAGGTTGTTCTGCAAGACAAAAGAGCTCCTCTAATTTTGGATCCTCTTGTAGATTAGATATCCCATTCTCCTCTTCATCCCAGTAGTCTGTGGCTCTTCAAGGTGGAACTGGAGAAGTTCCCAAGCCACTTGGCAAACACTGTAAATAACCACAGCTCCGTAGTTGGGCTATTTGCCATCCTACAGTCCTCCTTAGCAAGATGGATAATGCCATCGTGTGTGTATTTCTTGGTCCAGGAATTCCTTGATATGGGTGGTGTGCTGCTTTGCGTACCTGCACTAGATCATTTAGAGCTTGTGCTGAATTGTGCCTTGTAGTCATAACCCAACTCTTCCTATTTCCTTTTCATTGAAAAAAAATGTTGTTTCATCACCTCAAACCCCAAACTCTGCCTGCGAGCTCCCCTCTCTTTCACATTTGGTTATATGCCTGACAGCTTTTTGAAGTCAAGATGTGAAACTCCTGTTTCCCTTTTGGCCAAGTGAGTCTTGTGCTGAAATCACTTGGTGTTTGCTCAGGTGTGGTAGATACGTTAGGAAGTGAAATCATCTTTGGCCCTCTCAGTACAATACCTATTGTACACAGGATTTAATGAGGAGCCTTCCTGTTATCCTGCTTCAGAACAGCCCTTGTCTTTTTTTTTTTTTTATTATTTTTTAATTTCCTCTGAGTCTCTAAACACCACGGTCCCGACGTGCTACCGGTAAGTAGCTGATCCTTTCTGCAACAATTGACTCTTTCCCTCAGAAAGTTTAACTGTGGAAGTGTGTGTCAATCATTACTGTCAAATACTGCAAATGATATCAGGATAATCTTTTTTTTATTAACATTTACAGGACTTAATTAGTTAATTGAGGATTATTCTTTTCAGCTTTTCAGTTGAGTAATGGAAGTTTTAGATTACTGTTTAAATTCCAAAATGCCTTTATCTCATTAATGTCACACCTACCAAAATGTTCATTGCAATTGTGTCTCACTTGAGTAGTTCAGCTTGTTTAGCAGGGGCTTCCCCTGAAGTTACCCAGTTGTCTTTTTCTCTCCTGGCTTGACCACCCCCTGTGCCTCTGCAGAGTGATGTTCACCTTTGGCTTTCCATAGACCTTTCTGAGCTGCCTTTGAGCACCGCCTGTATCTCACCCAAGATGACCTTAAAGAAGATACTCTTGCTAGGTGGCCACGTTTCTGTAGAGCTCAAGATTAATGACAGAATCATACAATTGTTTGGGTTGGGAGGGACCTTAAAGCTCATCCAGTTCCACCCCCCTGCCATGGGCAGGGACACCTCCCACTAGAGCAGGTTGCTCAGAGCCCCATCCCAGCTTGAACAGACAATTTTAAGGAACTGGTGTGGCTGTCAGGAGCAGGGGTTAGAAGGATGTGCTGAGGTCTGGCATGCTACAGCTTGAGCAGCTTTGGGGGAGGTTGATTAAAATTGCCAGAGGGAGGTCAGGCCATGGTGGCTTGCTTGCTCTTGTCCCCTTGCAAAGTGGGTGCATCTATCCCTTCTGCAAGTGAAACCAGGCACCTTCTAGCTAATCCAGATCATGAAAGCACTTAATAAATGGCGTGGTCTGTCATGGTGTATGACTCTGCCCTTGTGCTGAACCTGTTAGCAAGGTTGAGGTTGACCTGGCTACCTGTAGCTTTTTTGGGTAAGGCTTTTTTGTGAGAGGTCCCAGGAAGGAGCAGGCTCTGGGTGCTGGGATGAGCCCTGCAGCCCCACTGGCGATTCAGAGACCACAAGAATGTGTTTAAACCAGTGAACTCCCACACTGCTCTTTGGGAAGTTTCTTCAGACTCTTCTTCACAGAGGTACTTTGTAGAGCATGACATTGTGACACCAGGTTGCCTTGGGGAGGATAGCAGTCCTGTTGTGCAATTGCATTGCAGGTTGCATTTCTGCCACTCGAAATCCAGACCCTTGGAGAAAAGTCATCTTGATGTTGTTTGCTAATGGGACTCATCACTGCATCTCTTTAACTGCTTAAACACCCACATAATACATTGATAATTTGAGAAACCGAGCTGGCATAACAGCTTCCATTCAACCTTTCTAAAAATTCTGGAAGCAACAAGTTAAAAACTGTTGGTGAACATCACGTAGCTTGTTTTTCTCAGGCTTATTTTTCATTTTTCTCACTCCTCTCTGTTTCCTGATTCTGGCTGGGAGGAAATGTCAAAATACTGCAAAAGAGGCTATTTGTACAGCATTTATGAGCCAACCAGGAGGAGGAAGCACCTGAACCCCCATGAGAACTTACTCTTGAGAGCTTGAGAGGTCCCAATAATTAACGCAACGCACGGAAGTTAGTGCAACGGATTTGCAGGGATGGGGGAGTTGTCGTCCATTCTGAGACTTGTCTATCATGAGTTGTAACAGTTTGGTTAGTTATATTTTGTTGCTGTCGTTATTGGAATGTTTGAAGAGCTTCATTCACGTTGTCTCTGGAATACAAAATGAGCCAATTTACAGACACAACGCCATTAAATGTAGCTCCAAAGCAAGGAGTGTTCCGAAGCAAGAATGGGGTTTAGGTTGGAGTTAAGGCTTCCTGTTAGTAAATATGTCTCCAGGACTAGAGGATATCTTTGTGCAGCAGTGTTTATACTGTACCAGATGAAACATTTAAAATTTGGATGTTAATAAAGCAGCCCCCAAAGTAGCTAATGGACATTCTGGCCCTGGCCACAATAGTAGCTGCCATAGCTACCACAGAGGCTGTACTGTTTCCTCGCCTGTTCTCTATCTCAATCTGGCAGTTTAAAAAACAGTGTTGTACAATAAATACTCCCGGGACTTCCACCCGATGGCTGAAAAACTTAAACTGCATTTAGTTTGTTTATAAAAAGTCCTGGGGCCCTGCTCTGCAGAGCAAAGGTCATGGAAACACATGTTTATGGCTTCACAAATGCTCTATACTCCTTGAATGGAGAAGTTTATTTGATTTAATCAGCATCCACAGGGATCCTGTAATTGCATAATAAGTAATTTATTATGGAAGTAAAAGTATTTTTCTAACTGTAGCCCATGTAGCATGGGGTTTGTAGCTTTAGACTAATCCACCTAGTAAAAAGAGCTTTGCAAAACAGTCTGACTGGAGCAGCGGTGTTCTGTGATGGGCGCGTACTTGCGTGGCTATTTAATCAGCAGAAAGTGTTAAAACAACAGGCACATTATCACCACGGTGGATGTAAAAACCCTTCCCCGTTTGCTTGCCTTCAGCAATTTGGAATGTTCTATGTGAGAAACTGGAAAGCTGTCCCAGATAATCCAGCTGGTGGGCAGTGAATAAGAGTAGGGGGGGAATCCAAAGGTTGCCTTTTTGATATGCGCTGGAACGTGGCCTCTCAGCTACTTGACTTCACCTTGGATACTGAGCTACAAACAGATACGTTTCTATACAAAAAAATAGAGTAAGAGTAAAAAAGACTCAATCCTATAGGTTTTAGCTGTCATAGTCTTCACCAAAATTATCAACTAGCTCATGAATGACACCACTGGGAGGTAGACAGAATAAGGCTTAAGGACGAAGGTATCACCCTTAAAAGCACTTGCAGATAGAGAAGAGTGAGATGCAGCAGCTGAAGTTTTCTTTCCCACAGCTGATGGCCACAGTAACACCAGAAGTAGGTTGTTCTGCATTTCCCATGAGTGTGTGTGAGGTGCCAACTTTGTTTGTAGAACTTGGAATTCCTATTTTCATATCTGAACAAAAACGGAAATAGAAGGAACGTTAACTGCTTTGGTAACTTATCAACTCAGAAAGATTTTAGCTACACTTAGAGTGCATAAACCTCAATCTGTGGAAAATTTGGACCATAATCTCCTTGTCAGCTGTATCCTGGTCCAGTCTTTCCTAGTCCTTCCCCCAGGGTGTGCTGTGTCACGTGTTGGTACTAGATTATTAACATTGAATTCTTAAGACAAAATGTAGCCTAAAGGTCCTTCAGATCAATGAAGTGAGAGTGATTAGCCTGGTCAAGTTAAAAATTTATGGTCCTAGTTGTCACGACAGGAAAGTCTGAAGACTCATTTTGAGGAGGTCAGGGTGTAAAATTGGGTGTTTGGCACCTGAGGTTAAGAAGGCAGGAAGGGGGAAGAGACAGAAGAGGCTACCAAGTCTCACCTGTCACTGGACTGGTTTTACGTGGTTTTCCTCAAGTTGATTGAAGTTGTTGTGTATTTTCCTCCAATTCATACTTGGAAGTATTTTCACTTGGTGCGTTTTGCCCTCAAGAACATTTTCTGTTTCTGCATAGTTAAACTTTTATTATGTTCCTTTGTGACTCTTCAGACTTATTTCCTGTTCCTGTGTATATATAATTAAGTGCCATGTCAGCAATTTAGACAGAACTTCCATTCAGCCTGAGCTGTAATAACCGCATGAATCTGTCTTCACGTTCAACGTGACATTCATAGAGATATAAGTCCTGACAGTCTCCCATGGAATAACTGACTTGGAACTTGTTCCTATGGATATTTTGTAATTCATTCCCCATTTTAATGCATATTGTCCTCAGCAAATTGAAGGCACTAGCTGAAGAAACAAGGGTTTCTTTCACACAGACTCTAGTTGATGTGCCATTTTATAACCTTGAGAAGTCCAGCAATCTCCAACTTCGTTTTGTGTGTTTGGGATATGGAGACTGTTGAAGGTTTCACTGGTCAGATTAAGCTCAAGGCACAGAGCACTAGAGCCAGGGCTGAAGGAGTAGGATTGCGACCAAAAGAACCAGATGAGGAGCAGGTTTAGCTAAGTAATTGCAGCATGAGCAGAAATAATCATAACTTTTGCCCTTTGTATGGCTTTCTCACCAAAACAGCTGTAGCAGAAGTAAGAGCATAAGGCATTGTTCAGCCTACAGTCAGCATTTGAATATTTAATCATTGAATCACAGACTGGTTTGGGTTGGAAGGGACCTTTCAAGGACATCTGGTCCAACCCCCCTGCAGGGAGCAGGGACATCTGCAACCAGAGCAGGGTGCTCAGAGCCCCGGCCACCTCCC
>JANHFX010001221.1:10502-22636 GCA_027560015.1 Chloroceryle amazona
TCCCCTGCAATGGGGACAGGGATGGGGCAGCCACCACCTCTCTGGGCAGCCTGGGCCAGGCTCTCACCACCCTCAGTGTAAAAAATTTCATCCTTCTCTGTAGATTAAATGTCCCCTCTTCTAGTTTCAAACCATCACCCCTTGTCCTGTCACAACAGGTCCCACTTAAAAGATTGTCCCCATCTTCCTTCTAGGCTCCCTTTAAGTACTGAAAGGCTGCAGTAAGGTCTCCCTGAAGCCTTCTCTTCTCCAGGCTGAACACCCCCAACTCACTCAGTTTTAAGTATTTCAATAGCTCCTGTTTAGATGGATCTCAGACAGGAACAAGTGTGATGAACAGACAGAAATGCCTCTTTTTGCATCACGGCTCAAAATGTGACGACTGCATGTTTGGGCTCCCATCTCTTCTCTGTTATTTTTCATGAGGATCTAATAAATTGTATGTTGAGAGATGTAAAAGTGAATGGTGACAATGGAAGAACAATTTAAATGCTGATATACTCCCTTTATGATGGGTATATCCAGTGAAATAGCCAATATGTCCCAAAGAAAGGTAAGATTTCCCAGCTCAACCCTACTGTATTTCCTACGTATTTCATTGTCTGTAAAACACCTACTCTTGAGAAGAAACAGTCTTTTTTTCTGGGCATTCCCATTGTTAATGCTCTAAAATAAGAGAAAAAAAAGTTGTCACCAACCTTGGAGATGAAATGTAGGAGTCCACAGGGGATTTTGTTCCTTTGGGAATCCACGTAAGGAAATGGCATTGAAGAATTGGTTAAGTAGGCTGAGAGTTCAGCTCTTCCTGCAGCAATCTTATCTGTCCATGTGGAATTATTTTGCTGCCTGAGGTCAGTGATAAATAGAAACCTATTTTTTGGTGAAAAATACCAATAGTGTCTCTTTCTTGCTTTCACACGCAGGGATACTGCTTGGCCAGAACTAATGTTAGCTGATAAAGCTCCGATAGATCAGTGCCAAAGCATCTAGTCTGTGTTATACCAAGTGAGAACCTTGCTCAAAGCTACTACATTAAAAAACAAAACCCTACATGTCTGTGAATGACTAACTTTTCCATGAATTCAATCTTTGGGTGGACCTTTTGCTAAGCCTGCAGATTCTCACCGTGGGTCGATGATTTATGTCATGGCTGATGTCATGTCATGGTGTTGGGTCATAGGCTGGACTTGATGATCTTGAAGGTCTATTCCAGTCGTAGTAATTCTGTGATTTAGTCTGCATTGCTCAATAGCTGTGTATGTCTTCTGGTCTCTAAGATATGATGGAGACTTGATGGTGAAGGCCACTGCCAAATCCTAACAAGCCATGCAAGTATGAAGGGACTTCACGTTTCCTCTTTTTCCTTTTTTCTGTTGTGTGGTTCTAAGCCACTGGTTTCATTTCCCCTCCTAAACTGGTGCAGATCACTCAAGCTTTCACTACTTCTTGGTTGCTCATTTTTTCTCCTTTCACCATTAGCTGATCTCACCATTTGTCATTCTCTCCCTCAGGTTCTACTTGGTGTAATTTTTTTCTCTCCCAAACTACCCCTCAGCCAGTGATGAGCTATCTGTCCATTTATTTCAGCCTTATTGCCCTGTCTCAGGTCACTCCTACTTAGGCCACTCTAGCTTTTGCATTTAAAGGCTTGAAAAGTGTGATTTGTTGAGGAACATCAACCAGGAAGGCACTTGTGCTTCGTGACTGGAGCTTATACCAGAAGCTACTGAGCCAAGGAGTAATTTAACAGATAATAGATAGCAAGGTGACATGGATGCTGAGCAAACCAAACCAAATTTCATATCAAAATGACCAAGCAGCCTGTTGTGCACATGCAGGAGGACTGCAGTCTTTCCCAGAGACAACCCTTGACATCCTTTTTTCTCGAGACAGAGCTAAAGTAGTCAAAGATTATACGACTTTATTGTTAAATTATATATTTATGGGGTTTAACTTCAAATTCCTTCGTGTCTCCGTCTCTTTTTTGCATTCACTTTTTCTTTCCCTCCTCCTCCATTAGGCTGTAAGAGAAAAGCTAGAGGCAGATGATGCTTTGATGTACGAAGAAGATCTGGATGACGAAGACTGCGGTGAAGCAGAATTTGAGGAAACCATGAAACTAAAACTGCTGCGTAGAATCGCCTTCCTAGCATCCAAACTGAGGGAGTTTATTGGCAACATGATAATCACCACTGGAAAAGTTGTTGTTACAATTTTACTTGGTTCAGCAGGTTGGTGCATTTGAAAAATTTCCTCCAGAGCCCCTCAGATGATGCATTTAACAAATGGGTTTTCAGCACTTTTGCACCTGTGGGAATAACAATGGAAATTTTGAAGGGAAAAGAAATTGCTGCTGATTTTATTTAAATTAACTTTTTGGCAGGGACTGGAATATGCTGAGTTGCTTAATTTATTGTAACTTTTTTTTTGGTACTAATACTGTGTGGCCCTATCATTCCATATATGACTTTTGCAGTTGATAACCAGTTGGTGAATAATTGCGTATTAGGAGTGACTAAAAATTATCATTATTATAATGTGAATTGATGAATATTTATGTATTTTAAGGGACTATAAATTGTAACGTGCATTGGTCAATAGTTGCATGTTATAAGGGACTACATATTATAAATATTAAAACTCAAATGGGTGAATAATTGCACATTATAAGAGGCTACATATTATAAATTTTAGACTGTGAATTCATAGATTTGGTTCCATCACTTCCATGTGTAAAAAGGAGCTGTAAAGATAAAGCCTTTAAAAAAAGGCAAAAAAGGAAAAATAGAAAAGATTAATAGAACAACTGTGCAGTGAGTAGAAGTTGGTAAAAGGAGCTGTTTTGATATAATATAGCCAACCTTTTTCTAAGCTATTTTATTTAATGGTACATAAGCAGCTACAGCCAGAATGAAGTGTACAAAAGCACTGTAGGTTTAGTGAACTCAAAATCTGGTGATGCAAGTGTAAATTAGCATTTCTCTGCCTACTCATGTTTGAATGGAGTCCTTAAATATAAAGTGTAAGTGTATACTTAATGGATAAGTGTATATGTATGTATATATGTGTATACATCCAGTATATGAAGTATCAAACAATAGAAACATAGTACAAAGCATGGTTGATACGGAATGACAAGCACTGGTCAGGTGTAGCCCTTTTAGTAAGGCAGGCTCTGGGAGTAAAGTAAGATTATCTGACAGCTTTACAGGTAGCTAAATATAAAGTAAAATCTAAAAAGGGTGAAAAATAGCTTATGTGGATCCCTGATATCAGGGAAGAGAGATGCCATTAAAAAAAACACAGAATCATCTTGGTTGGAAAAGACCCTTGGGATCACTGTGTCCAACCTTTCACCCTGCTCTACAAATCCACCCCTAGATCACATCCCCCAACACTGCATCTGAGCGATGCTTAAACACATCCAGGGATGGGACTCAACCCCCTCCCTGGGCAGCCTGTTCCAATAGCCCACCACTCTGTCCATGAAGAATTTTTTCCTAGTGTCCAGTCTAAACCGACCTTGTTTCAGCTTGAGGCCATTCCCTCTGGGTGAAGATCACCCAGGGAGCAGGAAGCAGGAGGACCATGCAGCAGCGACTGGGCACAGTTTCTTCTGAGCAGTGATGGGCTGCTTGCCTGTGGAAGTCCAACACACACCAGGAGGTGTTTGGAAGAGAGTTGCAAAGTGCCTCCATTTTTTAACAGTCATTTAATTTAGTAGAAGTTCCTGTCCAAGCCAGTGGTTAAGTGGTAAATCCAGACAATTTACACCAGAAATAAATTCTGAATTTTTCACAGCCAGAGTAATTGGCCCTAACAAACTTATCTATGGATGAATGTCACACATTCTCCTTCTCTGAAGTGTTTAAATGAAGCCAAAGTATCTCTTTGAAAGAAGAATGGAAATAGTTACAGGCTTGGGGCAGAACTTGCTGGGTGATGTTTCACAGCTCCTAGCACGAAGGCAGTTGGAATAGATGAGCCCTGGGGTCCCATCGTGCTTCTAATCTGTGAGCCTATGGAAACACAGCAAGCTGTAGGCAGAGCATTGGGTCTCCTTCACCACTTAGACATTTCCATGACATGCTGTGAGTTCAAGAGCAAAGCCAATATACGTGGGCAAGACAGCAGAGTCTCTCGTAGGTAAAAATCAAACATTTACTGAATATTCTTTAGATTTTATCTAGATCTCTTATTTTTAGCGTATGCATCAGGGGTAGTTTTTGGTGTAATAACTGAGAATATCTCAAGCTTTATGAGAAGACTCTTCACTGTTCATCCATTGTGCCATTTTAGCATACTTAAAATTCATTTGGAAGTCTAATGCCCCAGTGCTCTCCAGCACCACTGGCTGGTCTGGCAGCCACCTGCCTGGTTTTCTCCCTGCTTTCTGAAACATCTCAGAGGGAGGTCTGGAGAGTGGTTGTGTTCTAAATGTGGAGGTTAAAAAAAAAAAAGATCCCTTTCTTTTAGTCTCCATGCTAATGGCACTCTTAGCTGTAGTAATTATCAGAAACACTAATTGGATTAAATAGTTTAATACACTTCTCATCAGGCTTAAGGTTTAACAAACGCTGGTGTTGCCCACACTTTTCCAACCATCTGTATTTTGATTTTTACAGGTATGATGGTGCCATCCTTGACCTCAGCTGTGTATTTCTTTGTGTTTTTGGGGCTGTGCACGTGGTGGTCCTGTTGCCAAGTGTTTGATCCGCTGATATTCAGCTGTCTGTGCGTGTTAATGGCTATCTTCAGCGCGGGGCACTTGATTGGACTTTATCTCTACCAGCTACAGTTCTTTCAGGAGGTTGTTCCACCAAAAGATTTCTATGCCAGGTGAGAGAAATTCCTTTCCTGTTTCACTGCGAGCACATGATGCAGTGTTCTGTTATCACACCTTGATGCAAACACCCTTCCCCGTGATGCTTTGACAAATTTTAGGCTTAACTTCACCTTCAGTCTTGGAGGAGTAGAAGCATTTCAAGCTGAAAGGTTTTGGACTAGTCCCACTTGGGCAGAGAGCTGGGGCAGGTCAGGAGGAGAAGGTGATTTTGGTTTTGGTCTGAGTGACCCTCGGATGATTTGGCTGAGACAAGAGATGAAGGAAATAGATGTTGGCATCGATGCAAAGGAAGTGTGTTTTTCTACTAAAAAACCTGCCTGGTTTTTGGTAGAAAGAAATTCTCCAAGGTCGAATGTCATGGTGTCCTAAGTAGGACAAAAAGCATGTGTGGTGCCATCCCTGTGGTGTTGAGAAGCAGCATTTCTAGTTACTGCTGCTGTAAATATTGATTGGATGGGATATCACTGACCCTTTGAATTTTTTACATTCTGTAGTCCAAAATAAGATGGATTAATGGATGTATTTTACTCATTGCTACTTTTTTTTTTCCTTTCCTGCTGGATTATAATTGTAAATTGTTTTTTTTATTGTACATTTCTAGTGCTGTAGTAATCCTTACATTAAGTGTAAGCTTTGACTTTACTTCAAGTGAAGCCTATTGTTCCTTTTAAGGATTGCAATTTGAAAGCTAAAGGGGATTTGATGTACGGTGGAGAATCAATTAATAATTTATATCTCACTCTACCATTAAAAGCAGTAGAAAATGAGCTGCCAGCTACAGTAGCTATTACTTTAATACCGATTTTGACGTTTTATTTAGTACAGGTTAAGCGTTGTGTATTTTATGATGTTGGAATTGCTGACTTGAGAAGACTGATTACCTGAAAATGGGAAAAAATCAGCTGAGTTTAGGTTCTTTTGTGCCACCTAGAGGTCAAGGTAGGAGAAGGGATAATTTCTAGTACTAGGTGGCTAAAATGCTCATAACATCCTTAAAATATTTATGTTGCTTTCTCTGTGTATTAAGAAAAGAAAGATGAGGATATTGCCTCCCAAGGTTTTATCACCAGACAGCAATAACATTTTCTCAAGGAGAGGAAGTATAAATTTCATACCATTTTGTTAGTATAGGTGAAACTCTTCATATGCATCATCTAGTCCCCTTTTTAAGTAATTTCTTATTATTTTTAAATTACTTTTTGTTTAATTTTCAATTAAGTTGGTCTCAGGCTTGTTTTCTGCATTTAGATGTGTTGGTCGTTGGGGTTTTTTGTCAGTAGTACAACTCTAGTTCTCTGTGAATTGTACTTATTTGTACTGAATTGAATTATATCATATGTCAACTTAACTTAGTTAATGATTTTTGGAATGAAAAAAAAACCTGATTGCAAGTAAGTTGCCTCTGTCTCAATGTAGAAAGGAAAAATGCCTTCAGAGTTTGGGTTAAATGTTGGACTTTGGAGTATGTCCTGAACTTCTTGGAAGCAGAAAATGGTATTATTTTCTTGCAGACTTTCTCTTGAACTGGTATTGTTGGGTACTCTGCCTTTTACACGTGGTATTATATGAGGGACTCGTGTTGTAAACTCGTGTTCAAACAAAAGATTGTTTGAATATACAAAACACCACTGTCAACTCAACAGAAGGTGCAATAAGTAGATGCTCCCTGTTTCTTTCTGCTCTGGTATTCCATTGATCTGCTTTCAGGGAGATGTGCTTGAGGAGCACCAAGATGGGTGTTAGCAGTGCTTGGAAGTGCAAATCTGTGTGTGAGGAAGAGCCACTAATATTTTTCTTTTTGATTACTGGAGTCAGACTGGTAGATAAGCAGTGGCTAGAGAAGAAAAATGAGACACACGTGTGCTGGAATAGTGCAGAAAAAATATTTTAGCATTTTTCATCCTAAAAGCAATTTGATATTTCAGTATTTTACGTACCATCTTGGTTTGAAGCAGAGCTAAATATGTGGAGTTCCCATTAATAGTAGTGGGTGGCTTGCATGGGTAAATTATATGGGAAAAGAACCTGATTCCCCGAATAATTCTCTGCCATTCTGCCCCAGAATATGCTGTTCAATGGCTTTTTGCCAGAGGAGACCAGCAGATCACTCTCATCACCCTTATTCTGCTTCTGATTCACTTGCATTCTTCTGATTCACTTGCATCACCCTTATTCTGCTTCTTCCTTTTGAGAACCCTTCAACTTAAAATTCAGCACTTTCGATAGTAAGAAGTGACTGAGCAGCATCACCAGAAGAAAGCAGCTTTCTTGGAAGGGACAGTGTGAAATCTGGTGAATTGACATGTTTTGCCCTGAAACCTTAGGAGAATCTGCAAGCAAAGTACTTCTCCCCCATATTAGGATGTTGTGGTAACATAGCCCTGTGTATTTGCCACAGTGCTGTTACCAAACGTGGAATCACAGAATGGTTTGGGTTGGAAGGCACTTATAAAGATCACCCAGTTCCAACCCCCTGCCATGGGCAGGGACACCTCCCACTACAGCAGGTTGCTCAGAGCCCCATCCAACCTGGCCTTGAACACGTCCAGTGATGGAGCATCCACAGCTTCTCTGAGCAACCTGTTCCAGGGTCTCACCACCCTCACAGTGAAGAATTTCTTCCTAATATCTAATGCTCATTCAGTTTAGCACTCATCCTTTCATTACACTCCCTGATAAAGAACCCTCCCCACCTTTCTTAACAAGCCCACTTGAAGTCCTGAAAGGCCCCCAGAAGGTCTCCCCAGAGCCTTCTCTTCTCCAGGCTGAACAACCCCTATTCTCTGAAGGCATCAATCTCTTACAAAGGTTCAGCTCTGCTGTTGTGGCTTTCTGGTTCTGAGATGTGCAGATAGAATCTGCCCCTGCCACTAACACTTTTCTTCTCCAGACCAGCCTGCAGTGCAGAAGTGAGGAGCTGTTGTTCAAGGCAGTGCTCTGACTGCCTTGGAAAGCGTGCTCCTAAGTGGTATAGTAGACCAACTTAATTAAGGCTGAATCTACCCTTCAGTTAGGTGTTAAACTATTTGCATAAATTAACACCGGTTAATTATCAACTGATCTCTGTTACCTGAAATGGCCACCCTCATTTATAACTTCATCTTCTGTATTGACTTGCTGATGGATTGCAAAATGGGTGCTTTACAGAGATGGGAAAACAATAGGAAAGAAGTTCTCTAACTAAAGCAAAATCAAGAAAACCTCACCTCTCTGACTTGAAACTTCTTTTCACCTGAGTTAACAAAAACAAGTCGAAGAGCTAAAATGATTTTAGAAGTCCTATACACAAGAGCCGCAGCCTGAAAAAATATGCAAGGATATATTTGCCATTTTTCAGATTGCTGCCTCCTCTCTTCCTGATGTTGTTTATTTTGGCACAAGGATGTAATTGGGGCAACGATAAGGTCTTGCCAACATGAAGAAATAGGATCGGTGCAGCGGTATGAAGTTTAGCCTGAGTCAGTAAAGTTATTCCTGTCCAAAACTGCTTCTAAGCTTATTCATTTAAGGATCCAGTAATCCAATGTAAATGAAAACCTATGTGCTTTCTTAAGAGTTTTAGGTCTGACTTGTATTGCTTGTAGTTTTCAGGCAAGTAATGTTCAAAATGGTTTCATCCCTGGGAAGGCATCACCCTCATAATGTGAGGCAAACCCAGGAGTCCAGGGAGCATCATCCACTTCTCAGCAGTACGTTCGTTCACATCTTGTTTAAATGGATGGGAATCTGGAATTGCCCAGCTGATGGCTTTGTTCCCATCTGAGTAGGGAAGTCTCATCTAAGGCTGTCTTTGCAAGAGGAAGTTTTCATCTGGGAGATGAAGGCTCTTTAAGCAGGACTTTTTAACAAGGTTTTACAGGGATTAGTAATAATTAGTTTAGGATCAGGGTGGCCCCTTAGACCTATAACAGATGCTCTCTGTTAACCCCCCTCCCTCCTCAAAGGAGAAGGGAAAGGGACTAAGGGAGAGAGACTTAGTGATTAGAAAAGGAAACTAGAACAGCTTGAATGAGAATAATAATAAAATATGTACAATTATATGCAAAACCAGTAAGGAACCCAACCCCCTGATGGCAATTCCATCACTGTCACCACTGATGGTGTGGAGCAGGCACTGGGGTATCCCAGCCTGGGCCCTGCAGCAGATGGGAGCTGTGTTCAGGGGCTGGATTCTGGTACTGGAGTCAGGAACACACCAATTGGGATTGAAGGCAGAATGGACAGAGTCCTCCTGGGATGCTCCGAGGAAGGAACCAAAAGAGGCCCTGAGCCAAGCTGAGCAAAGCTGGCAAAGTGGGTCAAGAGGGGAGAGGAGCCCAGGAGCCCCCAGGGAGAGGGGAAGCAAGATAGCAAGCCCACAAAACTAGCAAGCAACCAAACCAAAACCATAGACCTTCCAGCTCCCTCTGCTTTATACTGAATATGACATCAATGGGCTGGAATCTCTCGCTGGTCAGTTTGGTGTCACCTGCCCTGTCCTCTCCTCCCTGCAGGTGTCACCTTTCACTTTCCCGCACCCCCAGTGTGGGACACAAGATCCAGCAGTGGCCTTGCTCTGCACCCCAACCCTTGGTAGTAACTCTGGCCATGGGGTGTTATCCCTGCCAGCAGCAGACACTGCCTGGGAAAACAGGCTGCTGACTGCAGACAGGGCAGGGAGTTAGAAGAACTGAGCTGAAAAGTGAAATCACTGCTCACAATGAGTTCTGCTCTCACTCAAACCAGGACAGCTTGCTTAAATAACTTTTTTTTTTTTGAGTGCATGTTATATTGATACTTGCTATGGATGGTAGATTCAGAATGTCCAGTTTGTTTTCTGATCTGAGTCCAGTCCAAAATCCTCCTTTTGAACCTCCCTGAAAACTTTGATTTAGAGTCAGAATTTGTGGCCCAAATGCTCTATTTATCCAGGGTAATAAATGAATAAATGCTTAAGCTCAGTCTCAAAAATATTCCTGGAGTTGTTAGATCAGGGTGGGACAAATAAAAATCTCAGCATGAGAGCAGATCTTGCCAAAACAGCAAGATTTAGCTGATCAATAACATTGCTGGCAGCGTCTCGCCTCTCTCCGGGGCAAGGCACCGATCTCCTGCTGCTTTTGTAGCTCCACTGGAGCCAAGAGCTGGGCCACGTGTTTCACCTGAGCTTCAGCAACTGTTAGTCCTTGCTGCAGACCATCTTTGGTACCTGTCTTGAAGATGACTCACCTGAGTTTTCTCTGAGGTTTCGGGGGTTGCCATGTAACCTGGTCATAAGCCAGGGTTTGACAGGACAGAGTATTTCCCATTCATTTATGCATCCTATATGGAGCTGCCCTTTGACTGCAACAGCTTCATGTTTCTGCCTGAATATTTCGGCCACTTGTCAGCATGGCACTGCAGCACCCACTGCCAGGGTGCTGGCCACAGATGCCGCCCTGCCCTTCTGTTTCCAACATCCTCTGTCAGCAAAAGCTGATGAAATTTTTAACCATGAGGGTGGTGAGACCCTGGCCAGGGTTGTCCAGAGAGTTGGTAGAAGCCCCATTCCTGGAACGATTCAAGGGCTGAGGTTCTGAGCAACCTGCTCTAGTTGCAGATGCCCCTGCTCAGTGCAGGGTGGGTGGATGAGATGACCTTTAAAAGTCCCTTCCAGCCCAAAGCAGTCTGTGATTCCATGGCAACTAAGTAAACCCCAGCAATTTCTCTGGCAGAGCAGCCTTTCCCAGCCTCCCTGGCCGTCTGTGTGGTGGTGGCTCTCCAAACCCATGGCCTTCATTGTAAGAGCTACAGAGATGCTGTAGGGACTGGAACATCTCTGCTGAGGAAAGGCTGAGAGCCCTGGGGCTGTTTAGCCTGGGGAAGAGAAGCTGAGAGGGGATCTGATGAATGGTTACAAATCTCTGCAGGGTGGGGGTCAAGGAGAAGGAGCCAGGCTCTGGTCAGTGGTGCCCTGGGATAGGATGAGAGGTGATGGTCACAAGGGGAAACGCTGGAAGATCCACCTCAACATGAGGAGAAACTTCTTCACTGGGAGAGTGACAGAGCCTGGAAGGGGCTGCCCAGAGAGGTTGTGGAGTCTCCTGCTCTGGAGACTTTCAAAACCCACCTGGGTCTGTTCCTGTGTGGGCTGCCCTGGGTGTTCCTGCTCTGGCAGGGGGGTTGGACTCGATGATCTCCAGAGGTCCCTTCCCACCCCCACCATTCTCTGATAACTGCCACCCATGCCAAGTGCCAAATTTCACTCTGGCAGAAGCAAGCACAACTTTATTCATGTTACTGACCTTCACCACTGGCAATTTCCATCCTTCTATCTGCCCCTCAGCTTGAAAGGAGTTTAAACAGAGAGCAACTCTAAGACCTTTCCAAACCAACAGGTTTCTGCACGTAGGGAAGACCACTTTCCAAGCTGTGAGCTCTCTATCAGCCTGGTGGGGCTGGTCCTGGCTGCACGTGGTTGTCGTTAGTGGGGAGAGGGGAGCCTTGGAGCTCCAAAAATGTGTGTGCTGCGCCTGGAAACCAAGCTTAAGCTGCAAACAGAAAAGTCAGTCGCCACAGCATGACATCATTTTGGCCACTTGCCACTTCCTTGCTGTCTCCTGCCCCCAAAGAGCCATGTGTTACTGTAACTACAGCCAAAGGTGCCTCTTTCTGGGGATGCTTTGAAATGTCAGGGTAAGAGGGACAGAGAGAAGTGACATAGACATTAAAAGTACTGATGCAACCGCAGCAAACTCACCTGCTGATTCTGATTTGACAAAACTAGGTGTGCAGTTACTCTTTTAACAGAACCTTCCCACTTTTACATCACTTAGACGTCCCATTTGCTTGGGACCAGAACAGCTCTCCCCTGACAGGAGCTCTGCTCGTGGTTAGGGAGAGCTGGGTCACTCCACTCACCCATACACACTGTGAGTCTCCTTAAGTGGGTCTGATTCCCACACTGACACTTGGAGTACAGGGCTCCCTGCCCATTGCAGGCTCTCCTGTGTGGATGTGCAGAGGAGAACTGTGAAGAAGTAACCCTTTAATTTTCTTTTTGTACTGTTTAAAAGGATGCAGGTCTGCCTGCTGTGATCATTGAGCAAGTGCCTGAAAACAAGGACGGAAAAGGGACAGACAGGTTTCCCAGAGGGGTTATGGATGGCTCATCTCTGGAGATCATAAAATCATATTGTTGGAAGGGACCATGAAGTTCCAACTCTAGTTCCAACACCTCCTGCTGGACCAGGTTGCTCAAAGCCTCATCCAGCCTGGTCTTAAACACTTTCAGGGATGAGGTGGCCACAGCTTCTCTGGGCACCTTGTT
>JANHFX010001221.1:22736-43725 GCA_027560015.1 Chloroceryle amazona
GCTTAGAAACCCCTTCAGGGATCACGGGGACTCCACCCCTGCCCTGGGCAGCCTGGGACAGCCCTGGACAACCCTGTCAAGGAAAGAATTGTTCCTAATACCCAACCTAAACCTCCCTTGGTGCCACTTGAGGCTGTTTCCTCTTGTCCTATCACTTGTTCCTTGGCAGAAGAGGATCAGGAGCAGCTTTTCAAATAATAAAAGAAATGCCATCATCTGACCAAATTAGTTCAGATAAGGTAAAAATTTCTCCTGATAAAGTGCTCTGGAGCTGTTTGGTATATGGTCTGTGAGTGACAGGGCAGGTGAGTGATACATTCAGGGGTACAGAGGAGACCTGGCAGAATGTACACTGTAAAATGACATACTTTATAAATAATTTTGGCGTAGCAGCCGATGTAATAACAACTATGGATAGGCAGCATCCTTGGAAAACAGACCTCTCTGCCCAACGCTGATGCACATACTCTACCTTATGAAATATCAAAAGTATCTTTAGTCCACTGAAAGATCCTACCAGAGTGAATTGGGTGTGGAGGGAGAAGTATTCTTACTTTTTTTCTTATAGCTTCTAATAAAGAACAATAAACAGCCTGTCTTCTTTCTTTCCCCAGAGGAATAGTGATCATCACTACTTCTGCATTACCATGGACTGGGATTTCCAAGAATTTCAAGTGAGAAAGGCAGTATGATATGGTTTTCTGATCTGAAAACTCTTTGGAGAATCTTTCATGGAATAATGTTCAACATTTTCTAAGGTTAGTCATCCAAATCAGAGCTTAATGACTGGTTTAGCTTCTCAGTAGCACTAATTACCTATGATTCCCATTTTTTAAACTGAAATTACAATCAGAGAATCATAAAACAGCCCAGGACTGCTCTGTGGGGAAGGAACCCCCAAAGACATCCCTCAAAAGATCGTCCTGTCCAGCCTTTTGTGGGAAAGGTAGCCTAGATGAGATGATCTAGCACCTTGAAAAGCTTCAGTGATGGGGATTCTACTAGAACAACCTGGGGAGGTTGGTTGTTCTAGTGAATGACTGCTCTCAGTCTGTCTTAGATCGAGATGAAACCTTTCCTGACGGAACCTGCACTTTTTGCCACTTGTCTTCTCCATGTGGCTCCTTGGGACTCTCCTCCACCTTTTTTGTAGCCACCCTTTAAGTATAGGACTACTGCAATGAGGTCCCTCTTGAGCCTTCTCCAGGGAGAAGAGAAGGTCCTTCCTGAACCTTCTCCAGGGAGAAATGATCTAAGTCCTCCATCTCCTCATGAGGCAGGTTCTCCAGCCCTTTGATCATCTTCATCGCCCTCCTTTAGACTCTCTTCAGTCTGTCCACATATTTTTTGAATTGTGGGGACAGTTAATGAATATATATATGTAGTTAGATCTGAACTCAAAGTACAGCTCTTTAAAATGTGGGGGTTTTGTGTTTCTTTTTTTTCATTTTTTTGTTTTTCTCTTGCTTTCAATGTAGAGTTCCACCTAAGAAATAAGTAACTGGTTTCCAGCCCTATGCAGCAGCCAGACATATCCACAAGATGTCTCTACTTACTCCAAGGAGTAATCCAATTGTGGTAAGTAAATCTATGAATATTATTCCCATGAAGAAGCATCTTTACCATTCCTTAAAAAGGAGTGAAATTTATGGCTTTCATGAATGCTCATATGATTTTTTTTTAATTTTTTTTTTATTAAAAATAAATTTTTGTTTATGAATAGCTTCCTATACTTTGTAGACTTCAGTGCTGATTAGGGAAATATGTTGCAAGGTTTTTTGGTTTATTAAAGAGGAAAGCTATGTGATAGGAGGAAAAAAAAAAGAAATGCAGAGATATGTGCTGTGGGGAACACTAGAGATTTAGAAAACTCCTGTTAAGGTTAATTTTCCTCATGGATACAGAGTCTAGGAGGTACCCAGCTGCCATCAGATGGTAAGCATCTCTTCTTTGATAGGCACTTGTGAAAACCAGCTTGCTTGCTGTGGGCTGAATGCTATTATTTTGTTCATCAGGTTTATAAGAACTACTAAAACATAGACACCGTGTGCCTAAACTGCCCTACTACTCCAAGCTCTTTACAGGACACCCCAGGATTTCTAACTCCTCCAACCTATAGTCTCTCCTTCCCATCATCACCTCCCAAGCTACGACCTCCAGGAGGAAAAATTAGCTTCACAGTTTACCTTGATACTAGTATTTGAAATACTAGCAATTTGGAGAGCCAATTTTAACTGCAGTCATCTAGTGCTTGCTAAACCTGTGAAAATCTCAGCTACATAAATGTCCTAAATTATTTTAAGCTCATTCTTTAAAGCTTCTGTTTTGTTTCACTGATAGATCAGTATGTAACAAACAGATACGCAAATGATTTTGGGCTGCAGTGAGCCCTTCTGGTTTCTATAACCCACAGAGACACAATAAATGCCTCTGGTTTCACAGAACAGCTCCAACCTTCACCACAAATTTTGTATGCCACTTGTACTGGTTTCTTGAAGTGGAACCAAAATAAGGTTTATAGTGGGAATTCAGCTACAAATGTAAGAGTTGTAGAGCAAATCCAAAGCTAATTTTATCAAATCATCTCTCACTCATCACCATGGTATTTTTTTGTGCCTTGTCACATCTGAGCATGATGGCAGTAAAACAATTTACTGCTTCTTTTTGGAGAGCCTCTTTGATATAAACACTGTAAACAATTTGGCAGCTCTTAAAGCAGGGTTTTAGTTTGTTACCAATGATAAAAGAATAAAGGGTTTAGGTTTATTAAAAGTGGGGCTGCTAGTGCCACCTGTGTTAAAGTCCCCTTGTACATCCCATTATTAGACTCTTTTTTTTCCTTGCTTAAAACTCTTCTAAGTGGGATTTGGGCTAAATTTCACCTGCTGAAGTCTGTTTTGAGCTGAATGTTTTGGTTTGTTTTAATTTCCAAATTACCTCTGCCCTTTTTACAAGTTTAACAAGAAGCATAGTGTTGCAACGTAAAAACAGTTTGTTGACTTGCAGAGGCATTAAGAGTTTATCATTCTTGCAGCAGTCATGACAGATCTTTTTTGCTTTAAGAGAAGTGATTACCAGTGTATAGAAGACATTTCAGGCAATGTCAGAGCAGACAAGCTTAAGGGAATTTGCTGCAAGTACCAAAACAAGATAAAGTAGGTCAGCTTGCTTGAAAACTAGGTTCTGAGCAAATGAAATAAGCAAAGAGTTAGAGATTTAAAATGTAAATTGTGGGATGAGGTAATTTTCTGAGGTAGCGGCTAAACCGGGGAGGGTAGAAGCAAAGCCAAGCCAGTTGCAGGGTTTGTATGCTCAGCAGTGTTAGCAGATAGCACGATGAGCTGTTGTCAGAGGCATAACTGTTGATTTCTCTGTCTCCTTCACTTTGTTGCCACCTCTAAAGGAATTTGAATGATAAACTCCCAGCGATCTCTTTTCAGTATCTTTGTAAAGATTTCTTTTAAAAGTCTGCTGAGCCACGTGTGAACCAGGGGGCTGTAATATGGGTTGTGTTCTGAATATGGTTTTTGCCCTGAGAAAATCTGATCAAATCTCACCAAATAGTAACACTTTAAAAACTGTAACTTGCTCAACCCAAAGCAGAGAGCAGAAAAGCCATCGCAGCTTTCTTCTGCGGCAAGGATCGGTCCTACTTGTTACAGACTTGATCCAGGTGAAGGGAAAGGACGTGGCTTCAAGAATGCTTCTATTAAAAGACTCTGATCCTGTTTTGCGTGTGAATAATGTATGTATCTACTGCTTACCACGTTTCTTTTAAGTTAGGGAAACGTGTTTTATCTGTGCAACCTCAATTCGATCCCATATAAATATTCATCGTGACGCAGTCTTCAACTTCACACAAACAACCTCTCCAGACTAAGCTGTTTGTTTTGGGGACTCTCTGCTCCTGATGTGAACAGCCAGCAGAGCTGTAAAAGAAGTCTCGGCTACTTAGAGGGACTTCTGGAACCTTCTGAATAATTTGAATAACATCTTTTACTTTAGAAGATATTTTTAGATTAGTGCTTTAATGCAAAAAGCTAAAGTAAAGCAAGAGGACGAAAAACTGACATGAGCTGGTGCATAAATGGAAATCATCATATAAACATGACTTTCATTTTAATGCAAAAAAAATTAATCTTTCCTTTTCAACTAAGAATCAACCTAAACAATGTATGGAATAGTAGAATCATAGGAAAGTCTTGTTTGGAAGGGAACTTTGGGTATCGTAGTTCAAATATTCATTTTGGAGGCTAGGAAAAAGAGGACACAACGATATAAGCAGGAATAGACAAAATTTGGTTCATAAAATAATTCTTTCCTGCTGTGCTTTTATTTTTTTCAGTGAAAACTGACAGACTTGTTAAAATCAGAATATTCAATTGAAAAATTAAATTAGACTAAATCAGGATTGACAGTTCCTTCCAAGACTAACCACTTAACAGGACTGAAATAGCTCACACTGGGGAAACCAATGAAAGTAGGAAATAATTAATCAATGCTTATTGTAGAAATCAAGGAGAAGGAGCAGGAAGGCATATTAAATGATGAGCAGCATTTATAAAAATACATTCAAATTATGTTTGTCTCAAGATAAAAATATTGAAGCAGTTTTAACAGAAGATGAAGATTTTTTGTGGCTAACAGATCATGGATTTTTATGGCTAGCAAAGTTAATTTTTATTTCCTTTCACATAACAGTGGAAATCCCAGTGCAGATTTTATAACTGTTATGATAATTTCCTAGTCCTATGTTTTCTAGATTCCCAGTACTAATTTAATTTAATTGGCCTGTGCATTAACATGAAAGAAGCTTTCCTTTCTTTTCCACTTATCTTACTCTTCTTCACTTCTTGATTCATTAGCAAGGAAATAAATGGGGAACCTGAATTCTCAGCAGCCTTCCCACACTTCTCAGTGTTGGCACAGCAAAGAAGGTTGAATACCTCAAGAAGCTTGGCTTCCCTTGCATTTCTCATGGCTGGGGAGCCCCTTTCAAGCAGCTTTATGCCAAGCCCAAACTCTAGCAGGTTACAAGCTTTCCTCTCTCACAGTGCGTAAACAGAGAGGACCTTCTGCTTTCCTCATCTGCTTTTTGCTCCTTTTCAGCTTTCCCTGGTTCTTTGAATAGAAATACCAGGCAGCTTTCAAGCATACAAATATGTTTGAAGTCCAAGTGCTACTAAAAGTAGGCTGAAACTAGACATACTGTCTTGTTAATTGTCTGCGCATGCCTGGTTGCTTCTCGGGACAGCACACATTCCTCTGCACTGCTTAGTTTCAGGTGACAGCAGCATTAGATATCTACAGTATCTCGTGAGGGTGAAGTTTTCAGCCTTACAGATCTCCCCCAAATGAAATCCTGTAAGTGACAGTTGTTAGTAGCTGCTTTACAGCAAACTACAGTGGAGCTTCTGATCTTTCAAGTTCTTATTTGAAAGAGGTTCTACCCAGGTGACACAATATGGAAAGATTTGATAGCTTTTTATTAAAGATTTGATATTACATCATCATGTTTATTATTAAATACTTCTGCAATGCTGCTGTAGAGTCCCTGAGTATGAGTTTCTCTTGCGTAAGTGCCTGCTTATGACTAAAGTTCATTAACACAAACTTATGTAGCTATTAGATAATATTTATTTTTTTATCTGCCAGTAGCAGAGACACTGTGAAGATGTGAAAATATGCACAGAACATTATCCTTAAGAATATACAAAGGAATCTTATATTTAGAAAAGAGAAAACAAAATCCCCGATTACAAAGAAGCATCTTCAAAGGAGCATTTAAATCCCAACGGATAATAAATATGATCAATATATAATTAAAAAGCCTCACATATTTCTGCCCTCAGAGATGGCTTTTATGCCTCAGATTCACTCTGCTTTAACTGACGGTGTCACTCATTTCGATCTGATTTTGCTTTAGGTGTATGAAAAAGCAGTGCAGTGACAAACGGAGCTTCCCGACTGCAGAGCAGTGGACTTCTGCTTTCTGTATATTAGTTTCCCTCCAGTGGCTGTTCTGAGCAACTTCAGGTCCAGTTTGAGACAGATTTAACTGAGCATTAGTTAGGTTGGGTCTCTCAGTTGAGTGCAATTTGAATCCTGATTGTCAAAGCCAGAATCATAGAATCACAGAAACACAATGGCTTGAGTTGGAAGGCACCTTAAAGATCATCCAGTTTCAACCCCCTTGACAGGGGCAGGTCGCACTAGACCAGGTTGCTCAAAGCCTCATCCAGCCTGGTCTTAAACACTTTCAGGGATGAGGTGTCCACAACTTCTCTGGGCAACCTGTTCCAGTGTCTCAGCACCCTCAGAGTAAAGAACTTCTTCCTAATGTCTAATCTAAATCTACCCTGCTCTAGTTTAAAACCATTGCCCCTTGTCCTATCACCACATGCCTTTATAAAAAGTCCCTCCCTGTTGTATTCCTGAGGCCTACTCATCAGCATTTTCATACTCTGGTGTGCCCCAAAATTGTGATGATAAAATTTAGCATTTATATATCTCTTTGTGTTCATCATCATCCCACGTTCCTCAGAGGTAGCACAAGAGGCAGCCCTGACCGGCCTCGGATGAGCACACTCCTGGGAGTTTGTCTTGTCTGTTCAAGAGTCAGTCTCTGTTAGCTTCTCTAAACACTCAGGGTGGATGTGCTTCATCTCCTGTTTATGTTCACTTAGCTGAAGATGGGAATTTACTGATAAAAATTGAGTCCATCAGATAGGGTTTATAACCAGTTTGAAGTCAGCCACGTTATACAGCTTTGGTTTTGAAGTTAGGCATTTCCCCCACATGTCCCAAGCCTTATTGTTCAGTATCCCATTATCTTCCTTCCCTTATCTTCCTATTTGATTTTCTTTTTCTGTTGAAAACCACATGGGAATCATAGCTTGCATTTCTGCCTTAGTGCTTTCTCTACTAAGAAAAACAATAAATCTTTGCTCAGATTTTGTAGTGCAGAATCTCTTAATTTAGGTATCAATCACTCTTGCTGTTTGCTTTTTTAATCTGTTTCACCACCACATGAGTAAGTGGAAAATCTCTTTATCTTCCACAGGCATCTCTGAACCTAGCAGACTGTCCCAGTGTGACTGAGAAGTAACATCATTCCCTTTCAGAGGTGGAAAAGTTCCCTAACAGAAAAGTTAGATGAATTGCATAACCCCCCCAGATAGCCAGAGCTTGGAATAAACCCCGTAGTTTTTGGCTGCAGTCTGAGCCCTTAGGTTTCTAGATCACAGACCATGTTGCCTCAAAGTTAAAAACTAGACTTCAAAAAAGGAAAAAAAAATACTCTTTTTTATCTGTTATTCTGAGTGATAACAGTAAATCTCTGAAGCCAGCAGGCAGCTGCTGGGTTAGTTGTGGTACAGGGTCACCTGCATGTTCTGCTCAGGTAGCACCAGCTCGATAAATGCTGATGCTCACTGGAGTTATTTAAGCACAGTCCCCTTTTCCTACATGACTTCTGCTGAAGTTCTCCACTTGATGGCCTCCCTGTGTAGATGCATAAATCCTTCTCTCAGCACCTGAGCTTGAGACAGCAAGGCCATCCATGGTCTGCAAGACTTGGTTGACTTTTGGGAGCTGGCTGTCCTGCCTTCACATCCCCTGCTTTGCCTGTGTGAGACTTTCTGAGGTGGAACTGTTGGCTCCTTTCCTTAGCAACTCTGCCAACTCCCTTTGAAAAACCAATAACCTCAGTTAGTAATTGGCGTGGAAAGACGTCATGAAGTCGTGCCTCCTGCTGTGTGCTGAGGTGTCCAAGCTCACCCTCTGGCAAGGGGAAGGCTTTGTGCCCGTGGATGTTTCTGAACATGCCTTTGGTTTTCATAGTCATAGATTGGACTCAATGATCTTAAAGATCTTTTCCAACCTAAACAATTGTATGATTCTATGAAAAAGCACAAGTTGCTGCTTCAGCACGTTTCTTCATCAGATGATCACCCCTGGAAGTCCCAGCAAAGGTCCCCAAAGGATACAGCAACATTGCAGCTTTTCTAGCTCTCTGATGTGCTAAAAAGTGTAACATCAATATTAATGCTCACCAGAAACTCATCTGAGCTGTCTCAGGGGAGATAAAACAGTTTGGGGATCCAGAGAGGAAACACACTGCTAGGAGGAACCTTCTTCATGTGAGGCTTTTGAGGATGGCTTCTGAGTAAACAAGGGATTAAAAGCCCCACATCTACTCCTAGTGATAACAACAGGCACTTACTGTCTCTAAGGCAATGAATGCACACTACAAGCTTTAGGAATAGAAACTAGGCACAAAGCTCAAGTATTGGATGCAATGCACTATATGGCTCTCAAATCTTTACAAATTCCCCTCAGGGCATCTGCGTTATTTCAGCTCTATGAAGTATTTGAATGTCTTAGGTTTGGTCATTTTTAATGGCTGCCCAGTCCTTAACAGCCTCCAGTCAGAGAGAAAATTCCATTAGCTGGTTACTCCAAAGGAAAAACAACAACAGGTCGTAGAGCAGATACTATTTAACATCCTGTTTTAAATATATTTAATTCACTTGAGGGTAAAGTGGTTTTATTGTGGCTGCTTATATGGTCATTTCCTTCTCCCTGAATTAAGATTTGTGTTGTATTCACAGTTTTTGCAGGCTTTTATAGAATTCACAGCTCTTAAAGCTTTTCCTTCTCCTCTACAGCTTCCTGGATTAATGGCTCTTAATTTCTATCTATCCACATTAGAGGGATGGTATTAGCAAACAAATTTTAAATCAGTTGCGTTTTGTGTTTTTTGGGGGTATTTTTAATGAGGTTTCTCACATAATAGATGTGTGTTTGAAATTAGTTTTCCTTTAGAAAAGTCCCTGATGTTCAGAAGAGGGTGGGAGATATACCAGGGCTGGTTTTGTCATTGCCAGAAAAGCTTTGATCCAATAGAAGCTATGGAAACCAAGACTTGGTTTGAAAAAAGAAAAAAATAGAGGGGGGGGGGGGGGAAGTATGTAGACATCTGCTAAAGAGCTATAGAAATATGATGACATTAAAACAAAAGTTAGAATGATCTACTTACCCACCAAGCCTATATTCACTGTGTGTATGCCTGTGTTCTAGCGTTGTGATAGCAACACTCTGAAGGGAAACACTTCCAGTCTGAGTCTATGTTTTCAGATATTTCCAAAAAAAAACCCCAGTTATTAACTGTTAAGCTGAAATTTATCATAATACTTCTCAACTCAAGCATTCAGGGTTTTTTTGGTGTTATTGTTAATATGGCACAGTGCCACTTCATTCTGAATTATCCATGTCTGAAACCAAGCAGGGTCTAAAGCTTTAAAGTGCTGCAAGTACATGCAATGCTTTTTAAAGCTTGTGTTGCCCCAAAATGGCTAAATGTAATGACTTGAGGCCAGCTGTGGGCTGAGGTTTGTGTCTGCAGGATCTCCCTACACAGTTGTCTTGCAGAGCTGAGGAGAAGGGCTGAAAGATCAGCTCCATCTCTGTGGAATCTTATAAATAATGTGATTTGGAAAGACAAATGCCCATATTCCCATTCATTCTCCCCCCCCCCTTAAAAAGCCATGTGAAGCCAAATGCCTCCTGCTCATTTTAACCCTGATTCTTTGGGATGCTTAATGCATTTTAGCCAACTTTCCTACCTCTTTCCTCCCCGTGTTCTGCTCTTTCTGTAAAAACATTGTGTCTGTTCTGCATGCCCTGGTGTGGTCTGAATTCCTAGCCTAGATGGTAACAACCTTTTGGAAGGCAAGGATGGACTTGGAGATGCCACGGGACTGGCTTGTTTCCTTTCCAATGGCATTTATGTCTTTGGGCACATAGCCAAATGATGTACTGGGAGGAGTGGAGTGGCTCACGGGATTCCCTTGGGAGAGATTTCATGGCTATCATTTCTGGATCATAACTCGTGTGTAGCTCTGCCATCCAAGTACAGCAAACTCAACAGGATGGCTTGTGTGAGCAGGGGACTCCTGGCTTTTAGGAATGATATTTTTTGTATGCTCATTTATCTTTTAATTCCTTCCCCTCTCTTGTCTTTGGGACATTTTCAGATTTGCCAAGAGTGTACATCCTTTAAGTCAATGTTTGAAGGAAAAAAAACAAAAAGGGTTCACTCCTCGAGCAAGACTTACAGTTGGGGATATAGCCCTTTCAGTATTTCAAGTACTCTTCATCACAAATCTCCACCTTTTAGGACTTGGTCTGTGAAACACGATGTTTTGCATTTTCTCCCTGTATGTCAGCCCTCTTTCCCCAGAAAAATAGGTACCACCACCACTCTTCCCCACAAGGCTGCATTTTTTCCCTATTTACTGTTGTTGGAGGTCTCTCTGTTACACAGCTGCTTTTTCTTCACTCTCCTCTTCTTCTCTTACCCTTCTTCCCTTTTCCTCTCGTTTGGCCACTTTTAGCATCTCCCTTTAGAGCTCAGCAATTCAGCTGTCGGGCAGTCTTGATACTCCATTCTCCTACCCCAGACTCACAGGCACCACTCCCCTCTCCCTCCATCTGAGGAGAGTGAAGTGAATAACCAGGAGGAGATAGCCAGATGAAATAGTTTCAGGCAGTTCATAAAATCCAGCAAATTTAGAAGTTCTCCAAAGACAGATTCCCCAAACTCAACCCAGCACAGCAGCCGTCTCCCATGGCATTGCTGTGAATAACCATCCAAAATGTATCAAGCCCAGCAAAACATTCTTGTAATCATAAATACTAAATCCAGAAATGCAGCTCTTGACGTGGCTTGATGCAGACTTTTTCTTCAAGCTGTAACCTTCCTGCAAGCTCAGAGGAAAATGACTCCGTGGTGTAGTGCAAAGTAGTACATAAAGTAACACACAGAGTTGTAGGAAGATGCAACAACCAGAAACCTCATGTGGACAAAACTATTCTAGAAACTCAGAGCAGTAGAGGGTAAGAAGTCAGTAGGTGATTTGATATCAATTGAAATCAAGATTGGATCCCTTTCTAAACTATAAACTGAATTGCACCACAAGTTATTTGTTCAGTACAAAGATTACTGCGTGTCCTACATTGTGCAGGAAGTCAGAATCATTACTTCCCTTCCTGGCCTTGGCAATTGAGGCAAATTTTGGTCTGAAATCAACTTCTAAAATAGCAGAAGAAACAAGATCTGAACTAACAAATATATTTTTTTATAAAGAACAATGTTCCAGATCATTTTGACTGGAGGCAAAATTCACAGACCCAGCAGATCTGTAACTACTGTTTGATAATATTGTTTTTTAACATGTAACCATTTTTGTCCATACTAAATACCATGACTAATTCCTAACACCTATTCTTATACTGTAATAATTTAATAATTAATTTTTATCAGTGCACACGGTGCAGTAATAAAACGTGGTACTTCAGCAGCTCCTTAGGTCCTCTGTGGCTGCAAAAAGAATTTTTTTTTCTGTTTTCAATTAAAATTGAAATTGCTCTTCTGAATTTTAATGCTAGACTGATATCAAAAGTGGGTTTTCTTTTTTATGGTCACAGCTTTTAGCTTTGTTAGAGTCCCAAAAGGTGAAAGAGCATCTGCCAGAAGGATGATTCACAGATTCAGTAGGAAGCTTTGCTGGGAAAAGAAGCTTCTGGAGTAGGAACTGGACAAAAAGATACCACCTTTGCTTTAAGAAGTGTTTCTCACTGTGTTATTTCAGAGCATTCCTCAGTCAGACATTCAAGTTCCTCCTGACCCTCTGTGATTTCAGAATTTCCCACTGATTTGTGCTACGCTGCTTCTTTTCAATGAAGTGCATTTTTCAGAATACTGATGAGGACTTTGAAAAACGCTACTTTTGCTTCTCTGCAAGAATAGAAGGATTAATCCATTACATCTTGCAGTTATTTCCATGAGTAAATGGACTCTCAGTATTTATTTTATTTATCTCCTGTATCCAGGCATGCATATACTTATATTGTTTAGCATCTGGTTTCTATCACTTAGGGCTCGTTCTGACTTTCCTGATGGTAGATGTGTATATTGGCTGAGATGAAGTCACAATAAGATCAGAACTGGGCACAAATATAGCTGATCATGATCAATACTGAATGTAAAGAGGTCTTTGTGGAATGAAGGCTGCAGAACTAAATAATGCCCAAATATATGTTGCTTGCTGTAAATGCTGAGATGTTTTATGGCAGTCATTCCTGTGCCTTTAAAAGCTTTGAATAAGAGAGGATGACTCTATGTCTCTGAAAAACATTCTGCACCAGCCATTCTCACTGAAGATAATGATCAAACATAAATATTGAATGAGAAGCAACTTGTCACCTTATTGGAGGCCAGAACAGACAGAATGAACGTTCCCAAGATGTCAGTGTATTTTGAGTTTGATAGAATGTTGTGTTGAGTACCCTTGTGACTAACAAGTCTTAAAAACCAAGGAGAATTCAGAAATGAGGAGCAGTTCCTCTAGATTCAGGATTTATGGAAGCAAAGTGGGTTTAATAAATACATTGCTGGTCAAGGTGGCATCTAAGAGGGAAGGGATGCGTTGTAACTTGCATGTTAACGGTGAATGCAGGACCAGAAAAGAGCAGAATTAGTAAGAACATGTCTGGTAAATTTTGGATTTTGAAAAGTGGATTTGAAAATAGATTTTTATGGTAGCAAAAGGTATGGGAAATTGATGGAAGCAAATGAAACTTACAGAAAGAGAACTTAACTGAAACATGATAGAATTTCTCAGCTGGGGGGATTGTGGGGAATATTTTTTTCAGTGGAGATAGAAGTAAAGAACAAATTTTTTAGACTTTACAGTTACAGTATATTATAAAACATACTGTAGGAATGGAATTTGTGATATGAAGGTCGTGTCTGCTTGGCAGAAGGGTCTGAGGACCTTCAGAAACATTCCCTCATATCTGTAGGAAATACTCATCGCTCACTGTCAGTGGAAAGACTTCTTAGCTCCAGTAAGAATTGGATTTCACTCTCATTCTGATATGTTTGTGGAACAGAAATAGGGTTATTTGTACAATGCTTAAAACATACCAAAGGTGGAGAAATGTATCCTGAAATAGAGGCAGAAGGTGAAACTAATAGGAACTCAACAACCCCGATCACTGGCTGGCAAAAAATCACAAGTCAGTTGGCAGAGAGGAAAGCAGACAAAACAAGATGTTCCCTTATGTGATAGAAATATGAACAGAACACAATCCAGTGTGAATTTCAGTCAGCTGGAGCCAAAATGTTAACGCCAGCCCTGCATGTGCTTGGATGCTACAGAAGTTTCAATCTGGGTCAGCTCCAAATGCAGCTCTGTCAGCTCCTTGAAGTGACAACAATGTATTTTGTATGCAGGATATTTTTTTTATCCCCCCATTCCCACCCCTTGGATCCACCCAAAAGCTCTGAGAAGTCTTAAACTTTATTGCCTTTGGCTCGTGATGACAATCAGCAGGAGAAGTGAGTGCTGATAAATTGTTTAATAAAACACTGTAGAGCTCTACTCTGGCAGTTAAGGGTATTATACCCATGATGCAACCCCCCCAGTGAACGAGCAGGTATCACCTCTCCTTTTTTATATTCATTTCACTTTACAGCATCCAAAGGGCAGATTTCAGGCAGCACATGTCTGTTGAATATCATACTTTGGATTCATTCACCCTTTCATGTCAGATCTCACTAGGTAAAAGAAATAATCTTTTAGATATTTACAACTTATGATTAAATCTCCCATCGGGGAAAAGAAATAATATTTGTTTTACTCTTTCAGAGCAACAATAGCTTGGGATTTTTTTGTTCCATCGAGACTTAGTTCTCCTTAAATGTCTCAGGCTTAAATCTATTTCTTGTACAAGTTGCAAACTCTCATATACACTGTGGAAGAAAAAGCTCTGTCAGTACAACAAAGCTGTTTGCAGTGAATGCTGATATATCTACTGGTGGTTATGCACTCGCTTTGGAACACTGCAAAATATTCTACAGTGAAAAAACCAGATTAATTATGATTTTCTACTACTTTTATTTCAGCATCTAACATCTACAAAGCATCTAACATTATGTTGTCGTCTTAAATTTAAAGTACTGGGGAACTGTTTGGTTTTGTTTCTTAAGCTCTTTTCCCGACATTAAGTTCCTTACTTGATAGAAACATTGTGAGATCCCAGTTTTTCCATAGACAGTCAAATATCTCGTGTCGGGGATATTAATTCTGTGGCCAAATTAATACTAATTGTGGAATTACTCTTTTTTTAATCTGGATGATTTGATCGTCCAGAACAATTGCCTTTCTGAATGTTCTGTTCACAACAGCTGTGAATTCAGTGGAGCTCTGGATGTTTCTAAGTATTTGAGCTATTAGATAGCAATTTATTAACAGTATTAGCTTTAAAAATAACATCAGTAAGCCGTTCAATGTGCCAAGGAGATAGATGTTCTTCACAGCTCTCTGCTGGCAGAGCGAGTGGAATGGTGTTGTATGTCTGTTTGCCAAATCACTCTCTGAAATGTCACGTTGCCGTGATTTGCCAAAGAGCTTTGCAGCCAGATTTTCCCTCTCCTCCTTCCTGTAGCTCTGGGCTTACAGGGTGCAGGTCATTTAAAGTTTTCACATTGGATGTGATGGATGTAATAATATTATGCTCCCATTTTTTACCTTGAAAACCAAGTGCAAAACCCATCCCCGTTCTCTAAATACATGGAACAAAAATATGATAAATGCTGGGTTTGAACAAAGCAATCGGTGTTCTAGGTAAGCAAAAAAATACTGAAAAAATATTTTTTAACAACGTAAGACTTGGTGTTTATTCTCTAGTTGATTGTTGGTTTTCTTTTTTTATATCCACAGGTTGTTCGGGGTCACTTCTCTTACTCAGACAAACTGCTCCAGCACTTGGATGATCATCAAAAACCAAGAGTTGCATTGGTATCACCACGCGAATCCAATCTTGCTGCTGGTGATGTACTACACCCTCGCCACTCTGATCCGTCTCTGGCTACAAGAGCCTGTGGTAAGGGTCACTTCCTTCTCTTCTTTTTTTTAGCACCAGTATCTGTGAGAGTGGCCAATGCTGGTGCAATAGAGGTGCAAATATTCAGGGAAGTTAAGGGAAATAGAGGGTGTAAATTGGTATCGTGAATTTGGTCTTTTTGATCAGTGTCTTCAAGAGGTTACATGGATATTCTTCTTAAACTCAACAGGATTATTTATGTAAGGAATGCAATGGCAGAGTGTTAATGGTTACTCTGATTTGGAAAGCCAGTATTGATAAGAAATCATGTAGGTGTGATCACATGGAAGGCAAACAATTCCAAGAGGGACAGAGGTCTACTGGAGAGGTTCCAACTAAGGCTATGAGGATGATGAAGAGGGGCTGGAACACATCTGCCTTATGAGAGACCTGGGGCTTTTTAGTCTGGAGAGGAGAACACTGAGAGGAGATCTAATGAATGTTTATAAATACACAAGGGCTGGGCATCAAGAAGTCAGGGGCAACCTCTTTTCAGTTGTGTCCTCTGATAGGACGAGAGGGAAATGGATTCAAGATTGAGTACAGAAGTTCCACCTCAACATGAGGAAGAACTTGTTTACTGTAAGGGTTACAGAGAGGTTGTGGAGTCTCCTTCTCTGGAGCCTTTCAAGCCCCAGCTTGGATGCATTTCTGAGTGATCTGCTCTAGTTCTGCCCTGTTCTGGCAGGAGGGTTGGACTTGATGGTCTTTGGGGGTCCCTTCCAACCCCTACCATTCTGTGAAATGGCCAGGTCTTGTCTAGCAGACCTGAATTAGGATCCAGGCTGGCACAGGATGCTGTCAAACAAGACAGACGTTTGTAATTTTATCACAGAGAAAAGTTTTCTTAAAAACTTTCCTATAAATATCTGAGGGGTGCGGGTCAAATGGAAGGAGCCAATCTCTTTTCTGTAGTGCCCAGTGATAGGACAAGGAACAATGGGGATAAACTTGAGCATAGAAGGTTCCACCTCAACATGAGGAGAAACTTTTTTATTGTGAGGGTGACAGAGCCTGGCCCAGGCTGCCCAGAGAGGCTGTGGAGTCTCCTGCTCTGGAGACTTCCAAGACCTGCCTGGCTCTGTACCTGTGTGGGCTGCCCTGGGTGACCCTGCTGTGGCAGGGGGGTTGGACTCCATGATCCCCAGATCCCTACCATTCTATGACTTCACCTGAATCTGGGCACCTGAGTGAAAATCCCAGTTTGCATTTAAGAGCAAGAGAAAAACAAGACAAAAAGTAAATTTTTACTGCTTCTGATTTCAGAGAAAAAAGGGATTTTCTAGTTTGAGGTATCTTAAAAGCTTAGAATCTGAAAGGAGAAAAAGGATGACCCTAAACTTTATTTATCTTAATCTCCTGATCCTCTGAGGCTTGCCATGAGTTTTAGAGCTCAGATTTATCACTGCTGTAAATGACAATAAAATACTCATGAGTGAGCTGTGAATTAGTGCAGCTTGTAGTACCAACTACAAGTGTTAGTTTTCACATTTTAAGGGAGTTTCTTCATAGGATGGATAACGTAACAGTATAAAATCTGAAAAGGCAGACAAAATATCTCACCTCTGATTGAGTTATGTAATATTTGGGAGTTACATATATTTGGATTCATCATAAATGGTGAATGCTGCCAGAACTGTCATCTTGAGTTATTGCAAAATTCTGTCTTTAAGTTTCCAGAAATCTTAAGGCTGACTTTTCTACAGTCACAAGATTGTGGTCCAGTGCCCTCTGGCACTGGGTTCTTTTAGGGATATTTTTTCCTAATATTTTTTTGCTGCAGCAGCTGGAAACTTTCTTTCCTTAAGTGAAAACTGAGATTACCAGATAACAATATAATTTCAGCATTGGGGCTGTAGCTAAAACTTCACAAACCGTGTAGTAAAATCGCAAAAAACTCCTCATAGAGGAGTAACCACGTGTAAAGTGCAGGTAGTGGGAGCTGTGTGATTTCAGCATCTCTGGAAATTCGTTTTCAGTACTTGAGTTGTTTTCATCTATCTTTAAGTTTGGTGCTAGCTGTGATTTAGTTACTGTGCTGCTTCAGTGGAGAGAAGTGGGCCTGTATGGCTCAGGATAGAGTGAATCCTACACGTTCCTCCAGGGACTAGAGAGGAACTCTAGTGGACCTGCCTGCACTTGCATTCTCCTACATGGATATATTCCCATAAGACACTAAAATCAGACTCTGAGAACTGGAAACAAGTCAAATTAGATACTTTCTAAGCTTTTGAGCTAGAGTGAGGGAGGGAAGAGAGAGATTAATACAAGAAAAGTAGTTGTGTCTCAAACCCACAGCTACAATGTTCTGGCGCTCCCATGGGAATGACAGATGCCAGGGGAATGATGCTTCTCTCCAAAGATAAATGGACACTTAAAGATAAGTTTGTAAAGAAAATGATACCCATGCATTAACACACAGTGTTGATGCACAGGATCTAGTGATGCGAGTATCCTTAGAAAGAGATGCTGAGATTTGCAAAATGTACCAGATTTTTTTACACTTTCTCCCTATGGCTGCTTTTGTTGTTGCTGTTGTTTAGCTGCATTCTGGTTTTCCTTTAGAACAGTAGAATTGTTTGGGTTGGAAGAGACCTTTAAGATCGAATTCAACCATTGCCTTAGCACTGCCAGGGCATCCCTAACCCATGGCCCTCAGCACCACAGCTCCACGGGGGGCTTGGAAACCCCTCCAGGGATCACGGGGACTCCACCCCTGCCCTGGGCAGCCTGGGACAGCCCTGGACAACAATTTTGGGGAAGAATTTTTTTCTCCTGTCCAATGTAAACCTTCCCTGGTAGACCTTGAGGCTGTTTGCTCTTGTCCTGTTGCTTGTTCCTTGGGAGAAGAGACCAACCATGCCTCCTCTCAGGGAGTTGTCAAGAGTAAGAAGGTTTCCCCTGAGCCTTCTTTTTTTTTTCCCAGACTAAACAACCCCAGTTCCCTCAGCCACTTCCCATAAGACTTGTGCTCTAGACCCTTCTTTCTCCTGGTAGACTCTGTTCAAAAATATTTAAGTCCAGAAATAATTGTATTCTAGGTCTCATTGAAATGCTACTTTGACCTGTGAATGTGTGGTGCCTTTGATTCGTTATAGAACGAAGTATAGAACCTGTCTTTGCAATCCCTGGTGATTCCAAAGCTACACTATGTTCAGAATCTCACCACTAACCTACCTACAGCTGGATGGATGGCAAGGGCAATATGCTGTGTGCTGAAAAAGCTAAACAGAATACTGACATAATAAGCCATGCTGACCCATGTCAATTCTATCGTTCTGTGACCTGGTGTGTTTTCCTTCTTGTATGAATTGCATCCTTTGGACACAACTCCTGCTGGATTGCCTCAGGAGTTGTCTCTGAGAAAGATGTTCTTGAGACTGTCTCTGAATACTGCAGCTAATGAATAGAAAGAAGAACAATGCCCACTTCAGATGTTGAGTTTCAGGGTGAAGTTGTTTGTGTGTTCTCCACAACCTGTCAACATACAACTTGTATGAGATTTCAGGGGATGGTCTCTGTGTGGGATTCTGTTTGGAATCATACTCATGCAAAATGCCCTTGGCTGTCAGTGGAAGTTTAGCTTTGCCTTTTTTCTTTTATTTTCTTTTATTTTGGATCCTGATTTGTTCTACCATTGAGTCTTGTGAAATTTTACCTGTGCCAATAAAAAGAGGCCACCTGCCTCTGGAGATTTCAGCCCATAGTTTAAGCTGCTAGTACTAAATATATGAATAGTGCCCATTCATTCTGTCCAGTGAGTGATAAGGAACAGTACAGAAGTCAGCAGAGTTTAATGTTAAGTCCTCTTGGAGAGATTTTAGAATTGCTTTGAATTAAGAGGTATTTGAAAGTTGCACATCTAGTGGAAGAAATGGAAGAATTAGACAAAGGACTGTCACAAGTTGAAGTCATATGACTCAGACTGTATTTTCTGACTTTTCTTCCTCTTCTGAGAAAGAAAGACCAAGAATTCCCACCCTTCCCTGTAGTCTCTAAGGCTAAAAATATGTGACTAAAACTACTGTCTGTGTCTTAAGTCTTCAGGTATTATTTTGGTCACGCTGGTGCCAAGCTAATTGTTGATATAGCATCCTTTATATTCCATCTTTAAAGTTTCAAGTATTTTAAGCACAGAATTGGTGTGTTTCATCTTGAAGTTTGGCTAGGAATGCCCTTTACAGTCAAACATAAATACACAATCATATGTGAAACGTGCTACCGTTGCCTCTGAGAAGCCAAACAAATTAATAACCCTTGTTTATCCAAGTCAAGATTTGAAAAATAGGACTTCACTTTAGGATTGGAATGGAGAGAGTTTCAAAACCAGCTAGGATGTTTGGATGTCCTGTTCCCATGGGTAGCTTTGCAAACCTCTGCCCAGCATCCTGTTTTATTCTATTGCATCAGCTGATTTTACATAAGCAAGGAGAACACTTAACACCCTTATTATTCCATAATGGTAACTTTATTGTCTTGCTTATCTTCCTCTGCAATTTTGAGTACTTCCTATTTCCATCAGAGCCAAAGAGCTAAAAACTGCATGAAACCAGAAAACCAAGGAATTATAGAGGGTATATAGTAAAGAAAATCAGAAGTACGGTAAAGGTCTAAGGTTCAAATTGGGAAATGTGGCAAAAACAGAGAGCACAGTGACTTCAGCAGTGGCAGCTTCTCCCTGATGGTATCCCAGGGCCAGTAAATCCTGCTGAGCAGCACTGTGCTGAAGATGCTCACAGCTTTTACATGCAGCCTGCTGGCTCCAAAGCACCTCCTTCTTCCTTTAGCAGCACACAGTTGAGCTTCCTTCTCTCGCTGGTATGAACAGCAAGGTTTTGCTGCTTTGTGACAGTTTAGCTGGCAAGTTCAAGATAAGATTGCTGGAGAAAGAGGCACAGTGCAGGATGAGCTCTGGAGGAGCCCAAATAGGAGATGTCAACTCACATTTTTTACCTACTGGTGTAGTAACATCCGTGTTGTCTGTTTGAGAGACCCCAAAGCTCAGCTGAACCATGGAATTAAGATGATGTTCAGACTGGTGCATCCTCCTCAAGTTAGTAGTAGTAGTTCCTGCCACAGATGGAGAAGCAGAACATTAGGATCATAGACAGTCACAGAACTGTCCTAGTTGGATGGGACCTCTGGAGATCATCTGTTGCAACTTCCTGTGGGAGCAGAGCCTCAGATTAAGTTGTCCAGGGCCAAATCTTGGATGTTTCCAGCAAAGGCAGTCAGTGCCAATGAAATATTTTATTTCTTTTAATATCCAGAAGGTATTTCCCTGAAGCAATTATGCTCCTAGCCTACTGCCCTACAACCATGTCTCCCTGTGAGAAGAGTACATCTGTCTTCTCAAAAACTACAATGTAGGTATTGGAAGGATGAAAAAAGAGCCCTAATTCCTGCATCCTTCAGCTTCTCTAAACCTCTAATCATCTTGGCAATTTTCTGCTGGACACTCTCCAGATTTTCTATGTCTGTCTTGAACTGGGGGATGCCAGAACTGAGTTGCAGGTATGGCCTGACACTTGCCAGGTACAGTGGAATAATCTCATCCCTTGATCTGCTGGCAGTACTCTTGCTGATGCAGTCCAGGACATGTTTGCTTTCATTGGTGCTGGAGTGCACTGCTGGCTCACGGTCAGCTCGCTGTGCACCAGGATGCCCCGAGCCTGTTCCACAGAGCTGCTTCCCCCTGTCTACCCACAGCCTAACTAACCACTGCTCTTATGGTGGTTTAATCCAGATGCAGGACTTCATCTTCATTAAACCTTGTGTATTTTTTGGTGGCCCACCTCTAGCCTATCTCTGTATAGTGTCTCTTCCTTCTGACCCAACTACCTCACCTCCTGGTTCAGTGGCACTCACAAACTTTTTGTGAGTGCAGTTCCATCCGGATAGTTTTGAAGATACTGAATAGTACCAGACCTAATGCCACACAGGAACAGATCCAGGTGGGTTCTTGAAAGTCTCCAGAGCAGGAGACTCCACAACCTCTCTGGGCAGCCTGTTCCAGGCTCTGTCACTCTCACAGTGA
>JANHFX010001223.1:0-11743 GCA_027560015.1 Chloroceryle amazona
AGAGTGGTGGGATATTGGAATAGGCTGCCCAGGGAGGTGGTTGAGTCGCCATCCCTGGATGTGTTTAAGAATCACTTGGATGTAGTGTTGGGGGGATATGGTCTAGGGGTGAAATTATAGAGTAGGGTGAAAGGTTGGACACGATGATCCCTCTATGATTCTATGACTCACAGAGGAGGGAGAGGATGGAGAGGCCATGGTTTCTCTGAGCTTCTGGAAGGAACATCCCAGCCACATTCCAGGATATCACATGGCTGCCCCAAGGGAAAAAGCTATGAGAGATGCCGAGGATTGGTTACTGAGTGAAACTTGTCCTCCTTGTGGTCACAGAGAAACCTTACCAGACTGCTGTGACTACCTGGAGAAGACAACAGTGATGAGTGTACAATGAAATACTTTTTTGTTTTGTGGGGTTTTTTTTGGTTGGTTGGTTGGTTTGGTTTTGTTGTTGTTGTTGAAGTACAATCATCTGTGGCTGATACAGTACTGCAGCATTAATGATGAAGGTTTAGAAGCAATTGAATTGCTGGCCAGTGTGACTACACTGCTGGATGCTTCCAGAAAGAGGCACACTCAGGGTAAGGGTAGTTGAGCCATCAGCAGATAAACAGGGATTTGTCACCTTCCACATCCTGAGCAATCTCTGTTGGTGCATCACTTGGAAGTGACTGCCACTCTTTACCAATCTTGATTAAGTATACAGAAACCTCTGTGGAGAAATAGCAGCCATGTGTCTTATCACCAGTGCTGTAAACTGAGACTGTCCTCCTGATACAACTCAATAAATAATCCCCTGACATCCCAGAAGTCGTTGTGTGAGAGACCTGTAGGAAATAGTGGTGGGTCCACCTGGAGAGCCCTGTGCCATAGTACACTTTTCTTACCTAAGAAGCTACAGGTGTCCAAATGAAATGAGACACTGCCCTACATGTGCTCAGTAGAAAAAGACCACACCTCATAGCCAAAAGAATCTTGCTCATTATATATTCACTATTTTTCTTTTATTTTTCATGCTGTGACAACTTCATTGCACCCTCTCACGCCTTAAAACAGCATCAGTAAGAACCAACCCACTGGTGAGGTTGAGACATGACAACATGGTGCTTCAGCTGCAGACATGACAACATGGTTTCAGCTTCAGGGAGAGGTTTGTCATGCTGCCATCGGTACTTTCTTGGTATATGGGATGTCTCGACAGGTAGGAGAAATATTAGGCTCTGGCAAGCAGCAACTTGCAACTGCAGCTGTTTTCACAGCTCAAAAATAATCCCATGCAAGGCAAGGATTGCCTACATTGAGAGCAGCATGAGTAAAGGACCAAAGATGGGTTCCTTCCTCACCTCAGATTTACATCTTAGTCCTTCTTGTTCATTTGAGTATTTCCCCCAAAGCCATCTGGCAGTATCCTGGAGCCACTGTTGCACATCAGAGAAGTCTTCCTTGTAAAATAAAGGGTAGAGCAAGCCATCTGGGGCAGGGTGCTGTACAACATGTCAAAAAGGAGGAAGGTGGTTAGGAGAGCTGAGGCCAAATAATGTGCTTTGTAGCAGCAGAGAAGGAATTATAGGGAATGAGGTGAAAAAAAAAAAAGTCCTAGAGAACAGTGTTGGGACGGGACTTCAATAAAGCCACAGTGAATAAGATCAAAACTACCTGGGCCAATGAGTCTCCCATGGAAAGCAGCCCACTTTGCTTAAGACAGCTGTCATGGGTAGGAAAGGTGAAATCCCAAACAGGGGACGGGTTTGGTGAAGTTGGTCTCTCTTTTGTGATTATGTTTAGGCATTTTCTCAAAAGATGTTCATCCTAAATTCAGAGCCTGTAGACCACTGGATTTTTCCACTCCTCCTGTAGTCTATCACATGGTGTAGAAAATCTGTCTTCTGTCATCTGTTACTAGCAACACAAAAATCAGTGTAAAAACACACTTAGCAAAAACAAAACAATTCTGACTTTAAAATGTGATTGAGCTCTGCTGCACAGGTAAATCCTGCTTTGGAAAGCTCTGCCTATAAATATTTTCTTCATGTTCATTTGCCATGTTTTTTGTTAGGCAGCAGCATTTCACAGTTTTGAAAGAGACAGAATCCACAGCTTTGATCCAAACTTGTAGTCCTTTGACAACAAATTTCCTAGTGTGTGTTGACTGCTATAGTTTTAACTTACCCAGTAATATCCTTGCTCACTGTAAGGGTTGCGCACATGTGATCTAAGCATGCAGTATGTTGCTGTCTTTTCTCCCATAGAGGACCTTTTTCTGCATGGATTCATGTCTCCTTGTCTGGGTTCCTGCCCCTGAATCAGTGGCAAACAGCTGGAGAGGGTCTTCCAGAAGAGGGTGGTTGCACTCTGTCATTTGAGCATAAGCAATGGTTTGGAGTCAAAGGCTTTTCTTTGTTAAAAGTTGGGAAGTTAATGATAAAAGAAAATGTTTGTGCAGAAAAGAATAAAATAAAAGAGGCTTGGAGGTCTGCAAAGTATTGAGGGGCTATGTCAGATTGATTTTAAAAGAAGACTGAAAGAAAGAGATTAGTAGAAAATCAAACAATGGAGGGGAAAAACATGCAAGGTGAAACTAGCAGTGTAGCATTTAAAAGGAGAGAGACAGGGAGAAAACCACCCATGGAAAAAAAAATAAAAATGGACAAGTTAGTACAGAATATGGGGAGAACATGTCAAGACACCATGGAAAAGAAAATGAGAGGGTAAAGGATGCTGCTTTTCAATTAAAAATAAATAAATAAATGAAACATGAAAAAATGATAGAGGCTGGCAGAGAAACAGAAAATGGTTGGAAGGGAATTAAAATATTAAGAGGGGAAAGCGTGAAGAAAACTGTATAATATTATGAGTAGCAAAATTTATTTTATTTATTCATGTTCATTCTGGATTCTCATTTCTCCCTGGCAGCTGCTGAGGGTCCAATTGCCGTGCACTCCCCTCCCTCCATGGAGGGTAGCCAAGAACTTCTCTTTCAGGATGATGAATGCCCAAAACAGTCCTGAGCACTTCAACAGAGTCCACTTCTGCCCTGGGCAGCTTCCTCCCAGCCTCCCTGGCTGAAACCTGGCAGGTTTGTTACAACCCTCATGTAGGCTCCCATGAACTCCTTTTGCAGGTTGATCCATTATTAATGCTAAAATTGGGATGAAATAACTAAGAATCAGGGTAACCTTCCTTGCAAAGAGGAGAGTCATAATCTACTCCCTTCTACACTCTTTATCATTGGTGTGCAACAATGTGTGCATACTCCTTGCAGACAGTTGGGCTGAGACATCTCAACATGGGCTGGTCAGCCCCAGCAGATATTTAGCAACTTCTTTGTGGGATCATCTAAATCCTACTGTAATCAATGGAGACTCCTCCACTCATTTTAATGGGACTTGGTGTGACCCAACAAGGCTCACACCCTTGAGACTCACCGCCACCCTTTGGACTCTTCAGAGAATTTGATTTTATGAGCAGTTTAATCAGTGAGAAATTTGGGAAGTTAGGAAAGACAAGATAAGGACTTTAATCCTTTTCTTTCTTCCCCTGAGTAAGGGGTGGCATTTTGCAAGCCTGAAGAGGTGTCTATAAGGTAATTTTTATCAGTTCAGACAGCGACAAGGGAAATTTTTCAAAAGTTTCTTAGTCATTTAAAGGTGTAAGTCCCATCTGACTTCAGAAATGAGGCTTGGGAAATTTTTTGCCCTTCAGCCATATCTTCCCGCTCTTTAGCCAGTTCTATAAGGAGGCTTGTGCACCTTTAAGAAAGATCTGGATAAAGGGTTTTAAACAACTCTTTTAAAATCAGAGGTATATATAAGAACTGTCATGTCACATTAGACACATGAATCAGCAAGTCTCACAGCCATGGGATCTGAATTGGGAACCTCTGTACATATTTTCCAGCAGCATTCTTAAATGTGATGTATCAGGAATAGTGTGGCCAGCAGGACTAGGGAAGTGATTATGCCCCTGTACTTGGCACTGATGAGGCTTCATCTCAAATACTGTGTTCAGTTTTGGGCCCCTCACTACAAAAAAGTATATGGAGTGTATGCAAAGAAGTGCAGTGAAGCTGGTGAGGGATCTAGAGAACAAGTCTTATGAAGAGCAGCTGAGGAAACTGGGGTTGTTTAATCTGGAGAAAAGGAAGCTCGGGGGAGACCTGTAGGTGAGGTGCTTAGGGACAGATTTTAGTGGTAGGATTGGCAGTGATAGGTTAATGTTTGTCCTCCATGATCTTAAAGGTCTTTTCCAACCAAAGCAACTCTACCATTCTATGGTTCTTTAAGTGGTGCTGTGCTAGAAAACATGAACACACTTGAGTGGAGCTCTAGCAGAACAAGTATTAATGAGATGGATCTCTCAGATTAATAAGAAACTTACTCTGTCTTGGATTATAAGCAGACTGTTTGGAAAATCATGCGATAACTGAGCTATGTTAGTAAAAGACAAGAGTGTTTTAGAGAGCTCTCTTAATGACATAATAGAAAGGATATATAGAATGTCTGCTGCATTAGTGGGTACCCCAGTGGTAGAACCCCTACCAGCAAGAGTGCCTGGACTGATGCAGCCACAATGGCTTTCTAGACAGTGAGGTTCAAAATGTTCTCAGTATCATCTTGTTTTCAGCAGGGCAAGATGTGGAATGCCCATAGGGACTTACATGAGTAGCTGCAGTCCACTGGACTGTATACACTGACATAGGTTTCAATGGTCTTGCCCTGGTGGGTCTGTCCTGAAGACATCTGCTTGCATGAATAGTCTTTCAGTTAGACACCACTGAAATTCCACAAGCTTCTTCAATGGGTGCAAGAACTGCAGGATGAGGCCCTTAATTAAAAACTGCTGTGCAAGGATGGTCTCAATCTGATCAGGCATCTCTTGAAGGGACAGCATTGTTTTTGATGTACTTCCCAGCCACCAACAAATGCCATCTCCTCTCTTGAGGCATAGACAGGGTGCTCTCATTTTCACCAGCCCCAGTAAAAACACATATTTACTTCATATTCATGTACTTAGCCATCCTATCTATCCCAGGAAATCCATAGCATTTCCTAAAGAGCTTTGTTACTGAATTGTAAATGGTGGTGAATCTGCAGCCGTAGTGTTAATTATAAATTATGTCATTTTCAGAAGCTGTCAGGATGAAGCGCATTTGCTGCCATGCTAACACTGAGCACATAAAACTCCCAGCATGCTTGTTTTTCCATGCATGCTTCAGATCTGACACTGAAATTCCAGCCCTCGGTCTGAATCCTGTTAACACTTAACTATGTGAATAAAGTTATGCATCTGAGAATGCTTCATTGTAGCTTCTTGAGCAGGTAAGGGCTGGCAATACCAGCCAGTGGTTTACAAATGTGTAGTATAAACAAGCTAAGGAAACAGGTCTGCATAAGCATAGAGACTTCCATGCCTTGCTTTATTTTCTCTGCTACAGTACATGGCGGGACCTGTCTTGGTGATGGCTGGACTTTCATTGTTGAACACAGGCTGGGTGTTCTGTCTGTGCTAACCACGGGTTTCATAACACAATCACGGGGTTTAAAACACCCTGAACTGGCTGGGTTGTTCAGTCCTAATGAGTTGTGTTTAGAGTGTTTACACAGCATGATCTCATCTTCTCAAGGCCTGTAACTTGAACTGTGGACTCATACTACCATAAGGGTAATAATGTATGTGGTACTTGTGCTAGCCTAGAGAAAATAACCTTTCTCCTACTCAGTTCACTTTATTTAATGTCAGACTTGAGTTGCACTACTTTTTTTTTTTTTTTTTTTTTCCATATACTGTAACTTGTTAGAACTTTAACCTTTTAGGTTAACGTTTTCTGTGCCAGGTGACTACTTCAGTCTGATTCTGGCTGTTCAGAATCAGGATGCTTCTGGCTGTTCAGCTCTTTCTAGGATTTTTTTTCCCAGAAGAGCTTCTTGTGGAAGATGTAAGGCCTTTGCACTTTGGAAAGGGAAATTACAATCAGGTAGTGATAATGTTATATGGAAAATCTAGTCTCATGCATGTGTCTTTTGTGGATCCTGTGAAAAAATATCCAGATTCAGCCAAGTTATAGACACTTGGAAAAATCACAGTTTGCACAGATCTGGTAAAGGCTTGTAAATTTGGCTGCTGATCTCTTTGATGTTTCTGTCTATGGAGACTATATTCTGGTCTATAGGGACTGAGTGGGAAGTTTCTGGCAATGCTCTCCTTTATGCCTTCTGGCATAGCCATGGAGACTTCTGCTCATTATTCATTCACCTTCTGGACCCCAAATGGTGAGGAGGAAGGGTCCTGGCCTTTATTTGTAGAGGTGGCATAAACAGGTGGACTAAAGCAGACTAGCGAGGAAGATTGAGGCTGGGAACTTGGAGTGGAGAAGATACTTGGTCCCTGCTGTAAGAAACCTTGTCTGAGAGTTGTCATGGGAAACTGGTGCTGGAAACTGCTGGGGTGAAATGTGGGCAATAACCTGTCAAGGAAAACTGTGAAGATTGTGCTGAGGAGTGGACATAGCAGGGGTGAGGGCACAGGGAGCCTAGGAAGTTATTGCAGAGTCACCCTTAATTTTAGTGTTTTCTAATTTTGAATGCTTCTATTTGCAACCTTAAATTTCTTCATGGAGCTTTCTGTCAGCAATAGGACTATCTGTAGCTATTCCATAGTGAGCTGGTACCACAGGGCCATCATGATTCTCTAGTATGCAAATCCTGAACAATGAATGAAGTAGTTGTTGTACTTAATAAATTATGATGAAACATCTCCATGTCATTTATTTGTGTTGTGTTTGTATACAAGGACTGTAATTCTCTTAAACCTTACCTACTTCAGAGGAGGAAAGTGAATTAGCATGGATAAATGAAGGGCTGTCTAACTAATGGACTTTCAGTATCGTTAATGCCCAAAGACAAATTCAATGTTGCTTTGGATAACAGAAGTCTGGGTGTTTTAAATAATAAAGTTTAGGTAATTTAAATTCACAGATCAGAATATGTTTTTGCATAGATGTCAACTGTTTTGTTTAATATACAGTGAACTCTTCATTATTGAGAAGATATAGGTATGACTGTCCTGATATACAGTAAAAATCAAAGGATCAATATTTGATTCTTATCAGTGTATTTTTCTAAATATCACCTTGTGATGGAGTAAGGGCAGATAAAAGTGCAGCTCTGTAGGTAATTGCCAGAGCTCATAAACACCTTTTTTTCCCTCTTTCATTTCTTGACAACTGCAGCAGCAGAGACAATATCAAGGACTTTACAGAGAGTAACTGCTGCAGTAGCACCCCTGATATGTTCATCCAGCACTCTGCACTGGAAGTAAATGTTCAAAACCCAGCGGGAGAGAGCCCTGAGTGCCCTGCTGTTGCTGACCCTGCTTTTGAGCATGGGGTTGGACAGGATCTCCGGAGACCCCTCCCCACCTCAGCCATGCTGTGTTGAGATGGGCTGGTGGCTGGGGTGGCAGGTTGGTGCATCTCAGGCACATCTGCATAAACTGCCCAGTTGCCAGCAGTGAGGCAGTGCCATAGGTGGGACCCTGACTGGTGGGACCCAGGGTTTGTGACTCCTCTGAGGTGGCTCCCTTAGCCTGGGCCCCCACTTTGAAGGAGGCAGAGGAATGTGTCGGCACACCCGATTGTTCTCCTGGATTGGGACCCCTGGGGATATTTGCCCTGCTTATCTTTGGGCACTAAATTTCCATGCAGGAAGCTTTTCCCCCTATCTTGTCTGTGGAGGAAGATTAGCTCAGGCAGAAGGTGACTCACAGTATTCAAGCTGAACTGTTCAGAATCACCTCTTGGGACATCTTGCTTTTTATTGTAAAGGCAGATCGCCAGTATTGAAGGAGGAACTTCCCTACATTTTGTGCCTAAAGATATCAACGCACCTTCATTTTTAAGGCTATAGTTAATAGCTGAACATTTACAGACTAGCACAGGAGAAATTTTTTGGTCAGATTTCTGTGCACAACCCAAGGACAAAAGGTGAACACAGAATTTATTGCTTTGATATTGTGAGCACATTGACCATCTTTCCTGCTTGAAGCCTTAAATGTTAGCACAGGGGCAAAGGCTGTCCTCCTAACTAATTTTTTTTTTTTTTTTTGAGATAAAGAGGCTGGGAGTTCAAAGCAATTTATTAAACTGATTTATTGCAAATATGTAGCCTTTTACGTGCCCATTTTCAGTTAGCAATCTAAAAATACTCTGATAAATATTTTAAAGTGTGCAATAAAACAATGTTTTATGGAAGAGAATGTGTTAGAGCCTGTCAGATTTTGATAAAATAAAATGTTCATTGTAATTTTATCATAATGTATCAATATGAGGTGTGATAATTATCTGTGATCATTTGGGCCTGAACCTGTTTCCACCAATAGACGCCTTTTTAATCTCTATAGGCTGTTGTTTTCCCTTACAGTTTTAGGCAACAGCCTTCCAAAGCTTTTGTGTAAGGTGTGAGGTTTGACAGGCCTGAATTCAGTAGTGTTTTTAATGGTTAATGTAGTTTTTACCCATTAGGCCCAGAGGCCTGAGACCATAGAAGTCTTCAGATTTTTCCACTGAAAGATTTTACGTGGGCAGGGAATATTATCAAGATTTGTTGGGTACTGCTGTCTCACTCATATCTGCTTGCTGGCTGCTGGACAGAATAGAGAAGCTTTGAGCTCTCCCTGCCTCTTGCTTGGTGGGGATCAAAGTTTCTGTCTTCTGCCTCATTAGCGATTTATTTATTTATTTATTTTAAAGTAGGGACATTACTGTCCCTGATTTCTCCTCCTCTGAGAGCTCGGTCAGTGGTTTCAAAAGCAGTTGAAGGAAAACCGGAAGGCAGGAACATACACAGACAGCATGATTTTTTTTTGTTTGTTTTGTTTTGTTTTGTTCTGTTTTTTTTCTCTAGGAAACCAGGCTAAAAAAAGTTCCTAGGCCTCTTAGTAACAGCAGAAACCTTGGGAATGTGATGTAAATCTCACTCTGGCCTCAGAAACAGAAAGGAGTGGATCCCCTATGTGCTGATTATTTTTAAATGCTCACTAGTTCCAATTTGGTTTTCTGCTTATTTGATGACTCACTCCCAGAGCTGAAAGTTTGATACTGAGGTCTTATGTGATCATAATGGAGAATCAAGGAGTTAGTTACCTTTGTTATGGTATCCCAATGCTATCCCAGCACTTGTAGGGGTTTCTCTTGTTATCCCTGTGAATGATGGGGGACCTCATCTCCCCAGTATGGCCTGTGTTTGAGTGAACACGTCTGAGTGCAGTTTGCTCTAATTGGCTGTTATATGTGACGAGCTTATAAAAATTGTTAGAAAGATCCAGATGGAAAAAAATCTAAGGTTTCTTAAACCAAACAAACTGGTGAAAGAATAGCAAAAGGCAGCAGAGCACAGCTGCCTTTGCAGGGCAGAGTGCAGGGCTGTCCTTCTACAACTCTGGTGCTGGATGAGCCTTTATACACTGGTTTTATCAGGAAGGTGCTGAAAAGGGTAGTACCAAAAAACATGATGCTTTTTTCAAGTCTGTGTCCTGGTGAAAAGGTTTTTATAAAAATAGAATGTGTGGAACAATCTGAAGCTGAAATCTACTTCCCTTCCTTTATTTCAAGCCTATTGCTGGGAACTTCTCAAGACTTTTTTTCCTAGAGATTTAAAAGACTCTTGTCAAAAACAAAGTGCAGTCTGGGGAAGGATGTCAGCAATGCACAAATCCTCCTGGGAGGAATTACACTTCCTTTTCCCTTGTCTGCTGCATCTATCTGGTAGTGCTTCTGCCAGGAGCTGTGAAGAAAGGTTAACTTTAATCTATTCAGTAGAGGGAGTCAGATGCTAAAATCTTGTGTGTGCTCTAGCCCTCCAGGATCAGGACCCTGTATTTCCATGCAGGAGCAAAAGTACTTGCTTCTTTGATGTCCACTTAACCCAAATGAGGGTGTATGGGAGTGTCTTGGTCTCACTCGATCTGTCTAAACTCTGCTGTAATGATAAAACTGCAGCAGCAACAATAGCAATATAATTAAAGTTATTGTGCCAATGCTCTTCAACACTGCCTTACAGGATCCATCTCAGTGAGGAAGTAATCTTTCTCTACATCTGTCTAAGTCCTTGGCCTTTCTGGTGGACATGATTTGCTACAGAGCTGGCTGGTGCTTAGTTGGAGGGACATTTATTTCCATTTTGTAATGAATTTTCCTCTCGTTTCCATGGAGATTGTGTACCGTGTGGACATTAAGTGCCACTTGTTTTCTAAGGGCAAAAGGAGGAACTGATGTAGGGAATGGTGGGGACTTGGCATACATAGGTGTGTAAGGAGTTGTGCCCCCCAAACTTGGCATGTCTCTTCAAAAATATGATGCTATACAAACACTCAATATGGATTTATTCTAAGGATCTCTTTAAATTGTAAAAGCATCTTCTGTGCAACTCCTATCCCTGGCATCTCACAGGCTTTTTCCGAACAAGACCTGGAGAACCTTGAGTGGCCAGTGTGGGAAGGTGTGGGTCTTAGCAAGTGCCATGGGTCATGGCCCATTACTGACAGCAGAGAGGGGTATGGCAGGCAGCTCCTGTCTGCCAGCCCAGCTAAGGGAAGCCTTGGGAGAAGCAAGTCTTGCTTCAATTATTTGATTAGCAAAGTTTGAACCAAGAAACGGTGGGATGCAAATATCTGCTTTCAACATTCATTCTGAGAGTGGTAATTGAGTTTTAAATATTTATGTCAGAACCTGGAGTTGTACTACTGAATACACTTATAGACTCTCCCCAGAGGTAAGCCCAGCTTGCTGGTGACCCTGCTCTGCAAATAGCCCCATTGCAGAGTAGAGTGGGGAGAAGGAAGGGAAGGATGCCAAGCAGACTTGTGAAAATTATTTCTTTTTGCTGATTATGGAGATCTTACTCCTCCACAGGCAATGCTTTTTCAGTATGGAGCTGCAGAACCTGGGGAGGAGAGGGCTGTTCTAACCAAAACTAGCACCTGAGTTACCTGCAGGTCTGCTTTCAAACAAATTGCAACTGTTTGCCCCAAAACAACGCTGGTGTTCAGAAAGATGAGGCAATGACAAACAGAAAGATGCTTGTCTGCCTCTGCCATTTGTAGCTCTTGCTGATTGCCATTACTGATGGCATGTGAGACACTAGGAGGTACATAATGCATTTTTTCTTTTACTGATGATGTAAAAAGGATTGTTTTCTCTGCAGGCAGTGCAGAAACAAGTCTGTGGTCCTATGTTCTGTAGCAGGCACAGGCAACGAATAAAAGGGACACCTTATTCTCCAGTCCAGTCCTGGGTCTGCTATGGTAAGACAACATACCACATGTAGACCTGTACATGTGCATGTAATGTGCGCCGGTAAAACAGCTCAAGACAACAGTTACTGGAACCTGAGAACTTGCCTTCCATGGGGTCTTTAAGAGCCACTTGTACCTCGTGGAGGCAGCTTTGGTGGGTGTGCAGATGTGCTGCTCTGCCAGCTTCGTCAAAGAGGACGTGCTCAGGTATAATTATCCCGCACCCCGGGCGGAGAGGGAGAACAAGCTGTAGAGCTCTTCCAAAGCACTGAGAAGCTCCTCAAGCTCTGCATTTTCCCTCTTCCCGCTGGCGGGGCTGGGCAGGGCAGGGCAAGGGGTGCCCGCAGCTGCTGTTGCCTTTGCTGCTACGGGGCCTCCTCGCTCTCGACCCGGGCTGCCGCCTCTCCCCGCTCGGGGCGGCGGGGGGTCCTGGTTCCGGCCCCGCCGTTCTCCACAG
>JANHFX010001224.1:0-14173 GCA_027560015.1 Chloroceryle amazona
AGGGTGACCCCTCTGCCTTGGCCACCTCAAACCTGACGCATTTTTCTCCCGGCTCCCGCTCCTCACTGGCAGAGGCTGCAAAGTTTAGCAGCCATACACCATGCTTCTGAAGTCCCCGGCCTTCCCCTCGAGGAAGGCGAGGTGGGAGTCTGCCCTCAAATATGTGTAGTTTATGCAGATGGAACTGAGACTGTTGGGTCTGAAAAATACAACTTCAGTATAACTAAAACAACTGCAGTCAAGGTTTACTCTTACTCTTCAACAAGTTAAGGTCATGATGTAGCACCTCAAAATTTAAAATACATAAGAGGATAATGGTACTGCTAATGATGTGATGCCTTCAAGTTCATTCCAGTAGAGGAGAGGAGGAAACCCTCAGTAACTTCTGGGATTTCACTGAACAGGTTCCCAGAAAACAATTTTTGAGGTTTTTTTATTTTCCAACGGCATTATACCCACCACTACCATTTGTCAACCATTTCTCTACAAGGCATAGGTGGAAAAGAAACACCACAAAAATGGCCCTTGTAAACGCATCAGAGATGGATTTACCAGCTGGCCATTGGTCCACACCAGTGCCACTCTGGGTGGTGAATATGCTCAGGATCATGATGCTGAGGTGGCCGTATGGTCACGCACACCCTCTGTTCCTGGCACGACAAAACCCAGGCCTGCGCTCAACGCACCTCCTGCACTATTTTTGAGATATTAAAAGATGTGATTTATTCAGAATAAACTACTCAAGTAGTGAAGTATCAACTGATGAGAAACAACTTAGGAATGGAGCACAGACTGCAGGCTCACTTTTCGCTGTCTGATCCCCCTCCTCTGCCTTTTGTCATGTTACTTCACATTCCAGGACCTCCATTTTGAGTGCAGACACATGGGGACTATTTTTTTTGTGTGTGTGATTGTCTGGAAATTGAACAAGAGCAACAGCCACTGAGGACAGGATGCCAAAGCCAAACCTTTACCCGAGTCCACAGTTGAGACACTAACTCAACCACAACCCTACCTGAGGCAGTGAAGCTGGCCCGCGCAGCCTGCTGAGCTTCCACAAAACATGGGCAGTGGTCATTTACCATCTCCTTGCAGATTAGGTTCCCATATATTGTACAATTTCCCTCCGCTTCAGAACTCTGCAAGATTAAATGTCATCTAAAATTCCATAGAACCTTTTAGCTGTAGTATTTTACTCCTTCTGAAGAGTCTTTATGAATCGGTTATGGAAAAACAAACCCACTGGCACAGCTCAGTTTGACCCAGGAAGGCAACTGAGATGTTGTTTTAAGTTGTGACTGCGACAGTTACTCCTGTGAGCTGTACTTTTCACTCCTACCTGTGTCATTTTCCTTAAGTCATTATCAAAAGACTGTTCCAATCAATCTATCCTGCCTGTTTTCCCTCCATTTAATTACTCATGCTATTATTTTTCTATTTATTTAAGCTACTGGGAAGCAAGAAGCACCTGTGGCTGGAGAAAACAACATTCCCTCACACAGTCTGATGGTGTAGCAGTCTCCTACCATCTCCCTTCACCTTTCATTTTAGCTCTGAAGAGCGATGGGCAATGCCGTTTGGACCTTCCAAACTCACATTATCACCACTAAGAAACAGGACTGTGTTGGAACAAGGAAATAAAGCACCTTAAGCCCCACTCTATTCTTCTACTTCATACATGGCATTTTTTAAGCGAGACCAAAAACACACAGGGTGCCTTACAGAAGAAAGACAAGTGCCATTCCCAAAGGACCTTAAGCTCTATTTTTAGAAATGATGCAACATCACAGAGAAGCAACTGCTGTGAGAAAGGGTGTCACAAGACTGATGTTGCTCCATGGTCCCGTTTTATTTTGCTCTTGCCACATCTTCCCCGTCCCTCTTTGAAGATCTCTCTGCTGCAGGTCCAGGAGGAGGATTTCTTTGGGAAGTGAGATGAAACGGGTCCAGGCCTGAGAGTGGCACCAAAGAACCGAATGCAGGAATGGCATCACATGGGACATACATTAAGGCCAGCGTCAGAAATAGAACAAACGTGCTTAAAATGAGACAGGGAAATATGCTGGATTTTATGAGAACATATGGGATTTCGCTGCTGCCCAAGTTGTGTGTTCAAAAAAGCTCAAAACTGTTTCAGTTGTAGCACCGCTGGTCTCTCCACCAATTACACAGAGCAAACCTCCTATTGACAAAGTTTTTGTTCTTACACAGAAACAGAGAAAACTCGCATTGTGACTGGTGAACTACAAAGGACCCAATCCTGCAGGATCCAGGCTGCAGCAGAGCTGGGCAAAGGTGAAGCTTTTTGTCTCAGCTCCTCCTCTTCAATGCACCGAGTTGTGAATGGGGAAGCACCACAGCGAGAATTCCAGAAATTCCATCACTTGGAAAAAAAATCTACATGTTGGTTCCTAAAATATTTCCATGCCTTGCTTCATTTGTGTACCGCGGTTTTATAAGGAAGACATATGATGTATCTAGACCTTGCAGAGCTCTGGCTTAATTCTCCACCCTCTTCTGAAGAGGGCAGGGAACAGGGGCATCAATTGTATTCCCTTTTCTCCCTGCAGGTAGTTCTGTGGTGCCCTACGGAGTGGTCCACAAGAGACAAGTTTTAAGTGTAGAAAAAGCTAAAAGGAATGTAAGGGAAACACACGTGGTACAGTGAAAGAACATGGGGATGCTCCAGGCACTTGAGTGTCTCTAGGAACACCTCAGGTGACAAGCTCTGCTAACACGGTTGATCCTCAGATGAGCTCAGGCGGGGGGATCTCCCTAGCTTCACTACACGGAAAACAAATAGCGACTCACATCCCTGTACAAAGGATTTCACATGCTAGGCAAGTCTCAGATTTCCATTCGGAGTGAGCCAGCTCTATAGTAATCATACATTTCAGTTCATTAGTAGCTTTTCATTACGATGCCCATACAAGCAGTGGGCTCTGGAGTTTTCTCCAGTGCACTGACAGCAGAAGCCATTATGCCTTCTACCAGTCACAATAAACTGATGCAATTAGAGAAGCAGCACCTTACCCTTGAAGAAAGGTGGCAGAAGACCTCCAACTGCTGGGCTTTCAGACATCCAGTTTCAGTTTGTAGCTGGAGCCATTTTAGCAATATGTGGAAGGCTATTTTGGATCTAGAGATCAGCACTAACATCCTCTTAAGCCTGCAGCACGGAGCAGCAACATTTTGTGAGACAGGAGGTGAATTTGACTTTCTACAACAAAGCTTTGGATACATGCATATCCCCAAATACAGGGCCCCAAAAAGGATGAGGTTTCTTAAAACTCATAAATCTTAGTTTCTCACGCAGGTTTCTGACAGTTTAAGTTCTTCTACCCCACAACAAGCTGTTCCTCCTGACTGACTTCCTTTTCTCAGCACAACTGGTGTCACAACGGGCTCTTGCCAAAGACAATCACTAGCTTTATTTTCATTGGAAATGATGGATGCATGAGCCAATAATAAAAAAAAAAAAGGCAATTTAGCAGTGGAATGTTGCAGCATTTGTCATACGAGGACAGCAAATGACCCAAGCTATCTTGAAAAATTAATTCTTAGTGAGATTCTCTGAAAAGCACCAGTCTGAGAGGGACTGGTTTTTCCTAGCTGTGAGTTCAGCCAGACAGCAGTGCTAAATATTTTTCTTAAAAAGCGTAGCACTGAACAAGTCAGTCTTTAAGAGGAACAGGCACAAAGGGAAGAGTATGTGGAGATGGGAAGGCATCTCCAGCTTCTTCAACGGCTCCGGTACGAAGCGGCTGCCTCAAGCCATCATCATCGGCGTGAAGAAAGGGGGGACGCGGGCGCTGCTGGAGTTCCTGCGGGTGCACCCCGACGTCCGCGCCGTCGGCGCCGAGCCCCATTTCTTCGACCGCAACTACGAGCGGGGACTCGCCTGGTACAGGTACCGCCTCTGCACCGGCACCGCGGGGCTCCGTCGGGGTTGGGGGCAGAGGAGCCTGCCCGGGGCGCATCCCGGCGGGGCGATGCGGGGAGCACCCGGCTCCGGAGCAGGTCGGGGGAGCGCCCGCCCCGGGGAGAAATGGGTATATTTTGCTAAATACAGCCCCCGAAAAAGCAACCCCTACATATAAAAGACCCCACCCTAAGTCCTTCGCGGAACTTGCTTTCGCCGTTAGTGCAGGCGGCGGCGGGGTGTTTGCAGGCTTTATACTGACCAGACCGCACTTCGTGTTTGCAGGCTTTATACTGACCAAACCGTATTCAGCCTTTAAAGAAAGGTTCTTGGGCTTTGGGTTGTTGTTTTTTTTTTAACGCTTCTAGTTCGCTGTGCTTTCAGGGCTTTTGCTGGAACGTGTATTTCCCCTTCAGCTTGGGGTGTTGCTGAGGGATGCCAGACATGTCCGAATCCTGCTTCGTGTCGGGGAACCCGTGTCTTTGCTCCCAGCAAAGACACGGGTTTGGTTTGGTCGTTTCCCCCCTGCCCCATTCTGGGAGCTCAGCGGCAGCCGAGTCTGTCTGCACCAGATCAAACTTCCTCGATCGCTTCTTGCTCTCCTCTCCGTTAACTTTCTCCTACCACTATAATCAGCTTTATAGCTGATAAATTGCTCAGGCTTCCTAATTTCCATCCCAGCTCAGGGGATACGCTACTGGTGCGGTATGTGCTGGTGTAACATGTGCTTTGGGGACGGGAGGAAACTTTTTGGCTGGGGGGAAAATTGGAAATGATGGGATTGCATCGTGCCTCGGTGGATGGAGAAGGAATCGTGCGGGATGTCTGGGTGCGGGTGGGCTTGAGGAAGCAGGAGGCGATGGGTGGGGAGGAGAAGCCCCGGTGGTGCCCAGCTCTGGTGGGACGCAGCGTGCGCGGAGCCGCTCCGCGCTTCAGGCTCTTTTCATCCCCTTTATGATTAAAGCTTCTTTATCAAGAATATTTTGAATATGTCTTTCAGCTGAATGTTTACAGGAATACTAAAGGGGCAGAGATGGAAGCTTTGAAGCTAGACGGGAGCGGTGAAGTTCTCAATTTTAACCTCTTTGTAGTCTCGAAACTCCCACCCTGCCAGTCTGATTAGTCCGATTAGGTTTATGGTGGTTTTTTTTGGTTTGGTTGGTTTGTTTGGTTTTTTTTTTGTTTTTTTGTTGGTTTTTTTCCTTGTCGCCATCTCTCAGCAGTTAACAAAATGAATACAGGATAAGATCTGGCGATGAGGAAGTTCGTTTTGAAAGCACTTTTTGTTTTATCAAATTCTAGAATTTTGGTGGAGGACGCAGCGTGTCATCCCGTAGAGACTGAGAGATCTGTATCAATTCATTTGTTTAAAAAAAACCCAACAACACAACAAACAAACAAAAAAAACCCCACCCACCTTGTTTTTTTAAAGGACAACTTGCATATAGCAGAACCTGTCAGGATTTATTAGCAAAATGGTGTTGTACGTGTTGAACTCTGTTTTTAATTAGGCACCTAAATTAGACCATAAAATGGTTGATTAATCTTTTACAAGTGAGAGGTGGAAGGGGAGAAGGAGAGAATAATGCTTATGATTACACTGATCTGTTATCCCAGATGCGGTGGGCAAAAGTCAACATTTAAAGGATACACGTTATGTTGAAATTTGGAGAAGCTGCCGTCAAAGTTCCCTGTAACTTCAAGTTTCATCTTAATAGCTGCTTAATTTTCAGCAGCACGGGCCCCGTCCCTGCAAACGCTGCTCCAGTATGAAATGGTGCTTTTATGAAAGGGGTGTTTTAGCTGAAAGACAACGCATCTGAGGTCTGGGTGATGATGCTCCCAGGCGGAGAGTGGAAGTGATGCCAAAAGTCTTGGAATCACTTGGGTATGATCACCCCAAGTATCAGAGTGTGTTTGTCTGTCTGTGGGACTGGGACCCGGAGAGACTCTAGGGAGGGGAGAGAAAAACTAAATAACGCAAAATATACAGGAGACTGATGTATTTGCTCAACTCAGCACATAATTTTTTTGGTGATTATGCATTATTTCTAATTTCAGTTTGAATAAGATGCAGAAGTTTATTCCTATAAGTTTCAGTGTTAGAAATCAGATAAAATATATCTCAAAACTCCCCCTGACTCCAGTGAATCTTGGCTTCGCGGCACTCCTCAAGAGCTTGCTTATTTCTCCAAGCCCTAATGAGGCTTTTATTTATTATTTTAATGTCAGTAAGGAGATGTGTTTGTGTTTTCTTGTTAATGGCCCAATAAAATTAGATTAAAAATGCTATAAAATCTGTACTGTGCCAGCCATTGCGCAGCGAGCTGGGCAAGCCTTGTCTTTTTTTTTTTTTTGGATGATTTTGCACAACTTGACTGAACTTTGGAACTAAGGGAGTTACTTTTGTCCTCAGCACCCAGTTTAAATCTGATTGCCTGGCTTTGAAAAGATGAAGATGCAATTTTTGACCCACATCTCATTGAAAGTATATTTTATTCAGCTGGTTTCTGGCTAAATTTCGTTGTATCTGTTAGGAGTTTTTGGTTTAAGTTGTTCCTGCTATATAATGAAGTGTTCCAATGTAACTTTTTTCAGATTTGCAAGAAGCAGAAAGCATCATGAATTTGCTTATTTAGCTTCATAAAGGTTTATATTTTTGGTTATTTGTAATTAATCATGTTTGTTACTTGCTGGTATCTATTGAAAGTTTTAATCTATAGAAAATAACTTTGGAAGGAGAGAATACAAACTTTTTTCTTGCTTCATTTTCTGTCAAGTGAAATGAAATCTATTTGAGGGGTGGGTTTTTTTCCTTTGTGTGGAAGGCAAAACAGCATCAAGTGGTGCTGAGGAAAAGAGGGAAACATTACAATGATTTTTTTTTTTCAACAGTGAGATAAGTAGCAATCTAATAGCAATAACTTCTATATGCACATCGTGGGGTTTTTTCCCCCCAGTAATGAATACCAGCATGGTAACTGCTTCAAGTGAAAATATGTACCATGACAGAGGAGAAACGGGATCCAGCCCCTATAGGGAACTAATTTTAAGTAGCGCCTGGAGTTTTTTGGGGAGTAACGAAGCTTTCTCCCCTCAGCAGTGAGGAGCTCTGCTCCGCAGCCTGGGCGCACGTGTGTCCGGCTGCCTTATCGAGCAGCTTGCCCGGCAGCCCCTGGGGAGTGCTTGTTTTCCTATGGGTTTACTATATGGATTGTGGAAGAAAGTGTCTTTTGCAAGCCTAGAAAATTGGTTATTGAAATTTTTTTTAATTGCTTGTCTTAATTTGTGCAACAATAATGCCTTTTAAAATATAATAGGAACTTGAAAGTCTTTTGTCTTACAATGAGCTTTTCTTCTTCCCTTACATTCATGTCAGTAGTGTTATGTGGGTTTGTTTTTCTTTTTATTTGTAATGATTTTAGGGCCAGTGGGCTGTAGTACCTGGTCCCTCCTGCTGTGGGCTGAGCATTCCCAGCTCCACTCAACATCACTGATTTATATTTCAAGTCTGTAGCCCTCTGCTAGGAAACCGTGTGCCTTGGCTACGCCAGCCAAAACCTCGGTAGCCGTGCTAGCCTGAGCTCCTCTGCCTCTAGCAGTGCAAGCGGAAGACGACTTCTTCTTTGTCTTTCTATTTGGAAAAAAATCTGAAGAGGCAGAGGCTTCATCTTTCCACTATTGCCAAGCTGCCTTAATTTGCCTTCCATGCTGAGACTATGGGGAGCAGGATCAGGCCCAGCTGTCTGGTGGTGTGCAATAAACACCGTCAAACGTGCATTTCTGAGACTTCCTGAAGACCTAAGTAAGAGTTGGGGACCTAAATTGTGGAAAGTGCCCCTTCATAAAAATTCCTGAGTTGGGAGGAACTTTTTTTTTTTCCCTCTTCCTATTCTTTTCTTTCCCCTTAGAGTCTCTTTTTTGCCCCAAATGTCTGGTGTGGGGGGGATGTGAGTAGCGCAGTGCCGATACTTGCAATGGTCCAGACTGGGAGTAGTGGAAGAGTAAGGAGATGATGGTTGTAAGTTCAGCTGTTCAGCCGTGCTGGAGCAAGGCAGGGTTTTATGTTTGGCTGTTCTCTAAATCTCTGCTCTACACACTGTAGTGACGGTTTAGTGCCTGCTGCATAACCGCTGCCACACTTTGCAGCCTCCCTGGCAAGGCTTGGATCCGGAGGTGTTGGTGCAGGCATGACTGGGTGCTTGCAAAACTCTGTGTTTCCGTTGGGTGTCACAAGGTTGGTGGGCCCCAGGGATTTGGGGAAATTCTTGATTCTCCCAGATGGACTTTGGGTGCAAATGACTGTGTCTGAGCAAGGACCGGTTCCTCCAACATGTTCCCATGAGCTGTGTTGGCTTGGAATGAGCATATCCTAAAGGACAGCCATGTTCTGTTAGGATGGCTTTGCCAAGCAGCTTTTCTGTTGAATTTTTTTTTTTTTCTTGATGTAAAAAATAAAACATAGAAATCAACTACTGGCCTTGCGTTGTGTTGCACTTAAGCAAGCGGATACTTTTAATGGTCCTCTTGACAAGTGCATGGGGTTTGGGGTCCCCTTGGTTTTTGCAGCAGCTCCCCGTTACACTACCTTAGCTGCTGTGCTAAGTTCAGAAGAAAATGGCCCCAAAAAAGAAGGGCTGGGCTGCTATAATCAGTCAGCAAGGCCCTTGTGTTTGCATGGAATCATTCCTTCAGATCTGAGGAGGGTTGAGTTGTTCAAACAGATGGCAAAGATTATTCGTGTTGCTGGGGTTTCAGTGCACTGCTCTGTTTCAAGCATGCTGCCCGATATGACGCACGTGACAAGTTCTTCACAGCACGACGCTGCGGGGGGAGACGGGGGGACGGGGGACGACATTGTCTGCCGTGATCGGGTTTCATGGCCTCACCTGTTGAGCTGCTGAACTTTTCAAAGTTGACCATGCATTGGGGGTGACGGATGTGGATGGTGGATCTGCCCGGATAATCGCGTTAGCGCAGCACCACGCGGCGTGCCGGGGAGTGTTGCACTCCTTCTTGGCATGAAAATGATGGGAATGAAAACCCATGGGCTTGACTCTGGGTTTGGGATCTGTTGTTTGGTGTTTTTTTTCTCTTCTCAAGTGGGCCATGGCAGATGTCTGTAACACACACCAAGCTTTGGATACCTCAAGGCACTGCCAGTGCAAGCTTTGCTTTTTTTTAAAAGCATCCAGCAAACTCCAGATGCAATGGTGGCTGTAAAAACTCTTCCTGAACCACTGTTCTTTTGAGCTGTGTTTTGAACCTGACCTGAGCATGGACTTGTCTTACCATCAGGCCTTGCTTGCTGAATGGCTCTGTCTGCTTGAGCCTGGATTTGATGCTGTTAATCCATCCCAAGTAGGAAGAACTCTCATTTAGCGTGAGCGTTAGTGTTTTCTGATGGTGTGACAGTGGGTGATTGATGGGTTTGGGAGATAATGAATTGGCCAGGGTCATTCGGGATGGTTAACATACGGTTTCAAAGAACAACAAATAGTGCAGCATGTTATTTTGGTGGTGTTATTAGGAGGTCAGGAGCTATCGGCTGCTACCTGTCACCACGTGGTGTGTGAGGAGGGGCTGGAGGAGAGGCTTCTGCCTTGGTTTGGGAAATGACTAAATGCCGTGCTTGGTCCTGACTTGCTGCTGCTGACTGTACCGGGGCTTGCCCACGCTGTTGCCTTTTCAGGTCTTTCAGCAGCTTGCTGTGTGTTTCTTAATTAGCTCATGAGAAACACTGTGTGCTTTTTAAAGGAGGTTGGCCCAGCGGCATCCAGGAGGCAATTGGGTAAATGGACCTTATCTTGACTTCCTTAATGGAAACAAGGGCTCCCATGATGAAATGTATTGATTGTCAGCAGGCTCAGAGGGAAAGTGGGGTTAATTCAGGGCAGGGGTTTACTGGTGCTGTATCTTTGCCATTAGGAAGTTGCTGCTGGACTGGAGCTGGTTTCAAGGTGCCCAGAGACAAGTTGAGAAGGGAATCATGTTATGCCATGGGTCAGACAAGAAGAGTAAGTCAAGGTCAGGAGCAAAGTCCCTCTGACTTGATCATCTTTCTGCCTGGGGATAGTAGGAGCTTGGACATGATGTGCAGTAGTGCTTAATTCAGTCATAAAAGTGATGGGAAGGAGATAACCTTCTGTGGTGCCATGTTGGCTTCAAGCATTTCCTCTGGTAGTTTTCTTCTTTGTAATAGCTCTGAAGTCAGAGGAGGAAAATGGACTCCATGATGGTGTACATGATGTCCTTGTACTGGGAGGAGGAGGTGAGGCCCTTCAAGAGGTGGGGAGGAGTATGTGTTTGCTGACTGGCTTGGCTGCTGCCATGCCAGACCCTACATCCTGGCTTCTAGCTCAGGAGTCATTCAGAGAGGATCAAAAACTTGGGTGGTTGGGGGTTTAGAGAATGTTGGTGGGAATGTTAGAGGAAAACAGGTGTAGCGGTGCTGCTGGCAGAAGACCTCACACTGACTTCTAGTTAAGGAATAATTATTTTTTTTTTTAATTTCTTCTGTTAAACTGTGTGAGCATGGCAGGGCACTGACACGTGCTGGGTAGCAGGGGAACTTTATTTGGAGAAAAATAATGCCATGTTCTGCTAAGTGCATTAACCTCCTCAGAAATGCTCTGGAACTAGTTTGCTTCAAAATTGGCTTTGCTTTCTCCTCTCCCTACAGAAAAGGGGATGGGGAAAGAATATCTTTATGGAGGGATGCTGTGACTTGGTGCTGGCTTCAAGGGAGTCACGACACTTCACAGCAGCAGAGGTTCTGACCCAGAATTGTATCTGGTTTGGGATGTAGGGCCACGTATGGCTAACCCTGCTCCACTTCTTCCTTGTCCCTGCCTTCTACTAAGTCTTGTGCTGCTAAAATTCCTCCGTCCAGAGCTGTAATGTGGCCAGTCCTCTCAGCTAGCATTGCTGGGGACTTCTGCAGAATCCACCTAAGTGGCTGGTTTGTAATAAAAGTGAGCAGGGAAAGCCTCTCCTGTGGATGGGCACAGCCTCTCCCCTCTGCTGCACATTCCTGGCAGCACAGCAGTCAGCTCTTCCAGAAGAGAGTGAGAATTGTGCTCAGTCTTTCAATTTTATATGCCAATGTATAATATTATAGGTGGATGTATATATTTTATGCATCCCTTACTGAAAGTGAATGCAAAGCCAAGTCCTTTGTTGCCACAACCATGGTCTGGCAGCACGGAGCACGGCTGGAGTGAAAACACCAATTCTCTTAAAGTAGACTTTTAACACAGCAGGGAGTTGGCTGTGATGAGAACATGAGTCTTCGGCACCACGCCGGTCACCAAAGCTGGACCGGGTCCCCAGACTTGGCCGTGTTTAATGCGGTCCAAAGTCCTGACTGGGGAAGGGCTCCAGGGTCAAACCCTCAGCATGTGTCTGCGTGACCATGAGTGCAGACAATGTTTCCTCGGAAGTCAAAGCCCATTTTAATGATTTCCTTTGATAAAGCAGCTAAAGAACTTGTATATTAAAGCCCCGAGCTTGCAGCTTGAATTGAGTATCAAATGCAAGCTGAGAACTCGAAAGCCTACCAAGTACAGGCGAGCGGTACGTGGAGGCGTACGGAATCGTTTGAAAAGTGCTGATTTGTTGAAGAGCGATGAAATGTGGGAAAAGCGCAGTGCCCTGGTGTGACATTGGGGTTCGATGGTATTAGTGCTGTTGATCTGGAGTAGGGTCTGTGGGGCTACAGTGGGTGGCTGAGCCTGGGCAATGCTGCAGCTCGGTGCGGAGATCTCCGTCACTAGGGGGAGAACAAAACTCTGGTGCTTTATTAATAAAAGTGCTTTGCTGCTTTATTGAGCTCTGAAATACTTGTTTAAAAACTGGCAGGGCCTGCAGAATTGGTATGCTTTTTTTTTTTGTGTGTATGTTGGTTTTGTTTGGGTTTTTTGTTAGTTTGTGTATTTTGGGTTTTTTTGTGTTGTTGTTGTTTTGTTTTCCTTTTTCTTTTTTAAAGGTGTATTAGACTTGGAACGAGAGCAGGCAGTGCTGGAGTAAACAGCAGGTGTGTCCCAGCCATGGCTGTACACGCTCCGTGGCTGGTTTACATGGCAGGCTGAGAACGTGGCTGCTTAAATGTGGTTTGCAGAGTGCCCCCATTGCTTGGCTCTGCCCTGTGGCTTCATGTGTCAGGGCGAAGGTGATGCCATGTTTCACTGGTCTGACCCCCCTGCCCTTGCCTCTGGTGCCACGTTTATGGAATTGTGCTGGATCGGAGCCAGTCCCCCGAGTGCCGGGGCTGTCCCCACCTTCTGCAAGTGAGTTGAGACAGAGGAAGCTCCCGCAGGTGTCACCTGGGAGCAGTGGGCTGTGGGCTTGGTGGGTGTCTGTAAACATCCCTCAGCATCTGCCCTGGCTTCACCACGGCCAGACTGAGCAAAGTGGGCTAGTAAGAGCCAAACAGCCCGAGTATTGCCCTTTCTTGAGGGAGGGCATCACAAATACTGTCTCCTTTTTTCCCCAGCACTGTGTGCTGGACTGGTTGCAAGTTAGCACAAAGCTTTTAGTTTTTCTATTTTTTTTTTTTTTTTTTAATTTCCCTCTTAAGCTGGTCTGGTAGCTAAGGAGCCTTGGGCTGTCTGCATGGTGTTTTGAAAAGCAGAGGGAATAGCTAATAGGGGGTGTTGAGCAGTGAGCCTTGGGAGAAGATACCAGCCTTGCCAAAGTAGAAGTGGAATAGCCGGTTAGGGTTTCAACCTGGATTTGCTGCAAGCGGAGAGGGGCTGGGAGCTGCTCTCGGCTCTGAAGCCTCGTAATTAGAGGCTGGTCCTGCCTGGACAGCCGGACATGTGGGAGGAACCGCCTGTCCACACCAGTGTCCCGGCACCCACTGGAGCCTTGGCCAGCTGCCCCAGCTGCTTGGTGACTGCTGGCCCCACCCAGAGATGATCCCAAGGTCACACTGCTAAATGCAGTGTAATAATTAATTAAGCTATATATATATATAAACAACAAGCTCACGTGATCCTAAAGCAGATTAAGAGCCTGGGAGTTTCTTCTCACCCACTTTCCTCCCCACAGTCGTCCCCTTCTTGGGTTTCTCTGTGGGTGAGCCCTGAAGTTGTCACAGGTTTAGCCATCCCAGTAAGGCTCACCAGTTGGATTAAGCAGCTGCACAACTGGGTCTGAGCTCAAAAACGATGGCGGCAGAGCAAGGCCTGCTCTAGGGGATTCCCTGGCTTGCCCAGTTCCCCATTCAAACCCAGTTCTCTTGCTGGTCCTGGAGGAAAGAACATGTGAGAAGTCTCTGCCCTTCCAGTGGGGACTGCTTCATTCTATAGTGGTGCCTGATGCTGGGAAGAGCCTAATGCTGGGAACTGCTACTAGGGGTTGCCTTCAGGAAGAGGTGTTTCAAGACTCCTGTTGCTTTGAGGCTGAGTAGAGCAAGATCTGAAGTGCATAATTTGTTCCCTACTGAGGTGGTGGGGAAACAACTGTGCTTTCTCTGGAGGTTTTAACCCCACGTGTTAATTTGGGGTTGGCAGCATGGAGGTGGAAGAATAAGCTGGGCTGGGTTTCCTGGAAGAGATACAGCAATGTAAACTTTGTAATGAGTTTTGAATCTAAACCCAAACAAACACTTGCCTTGTGAAGGAGTCGAAAGGAGTTGAGATCTGTATTGTGTCAAAACCGATGCTCATTTCACTTTTATTTTTCCTCTTGCATCTTATCAAAAACTGGTCAAAGCTTACTCATTCCAAACCCAAAAAGTGAAAATTTAGGGATAACATTTAATTTAAGCTCCAGGTTACTTTTAATGTAGCTGCAGAAACACCCCAGGAAAATTAAAAATTATGTTTCTTAATCGAGCATAGGTGATAAGTGCTGTCTAGGCAGTTGGTGAAGATCAGAACAGCTTTCAGCACTTCCAGATCCATCTGGTTTTGCTGTCGGGGCATGTGCATGCCACAAACCCATCAGCAAAGTCTGATCCTTCACTTTGGAAGGCTGGGGGAGTAGTGGGGGAGTGAGTACTGGCACTGCCCAGTCTTGCCTCCTGTGGGGCCTCTTCTGCTGCTTGTTGGGCTATCTCCTCCTGCATGTCCAGTTGACCGAGGGCAACCACTGGGGATAGGGGCTGGTGGGAGGAGAGGCCCAGGCGTGATGAGCTCCACGTGCAAGGTTGTGTTTGGGTAATGTGGCTTGTCTGTCCCCAGCTCCCTGGCTCCTTGAGTTTCAGTTTCCAAGGGCCAGGGTGTATCTACATCCAGGAGATGGAGG
>JANHFX010001224.1:14284-27831 GCA_027560015.1 Chloroceryle amazona
CCCAGGTCGGAGGGGGCCAGGCTGTCTCTTTGGGAACCCGAGGGTGTAGAGATCAAAGGTGTGGGTGAGTCAATTACAATTCACATTTGGTTCATCCATATGTTTGCGTATTTGAAAGGCTTCAATGGTAACCCATTTTATATCTCCTATGCCCATTGATTTGTTAATCTGACACTTGGTTTCATCTGAATAACAATAGCGCTCTTTCAGAATCTTCAGTGTTCAAGGAAAAGTCATTTCACTTGGGTTGTGCTCTAAGGCCTTACCAGACTGGCCCACTGTGCTCTTTATGTAGAAGGGCTTGAAGGACTATGGGATAATTTAGCCCCGTTGCCAGCTCTGGGAGAAAAAGCATCCCTCAATGAAAATAGGTTGAGTTGCTGTGTGGTTTTCCTCCATAAGGTCCTTTCTGGTTGCCACCATAGCTGTGGACCTGCCCATCACAGTTGGTGGGGTGTGAAGAGGTGGGCAAAGTTACAGACAACTCAAGAACCCAAGTAGTCAGAAGTAGAAAGCGAGTGTGGGGAGCCCTCGTAAATACAGCCTGAGCGAGTGTGCTGGACTAGATCAAATCATTGGTATGGCGATGTGAAGTCTCTAATTACGTGAATTCCTTTTTAATTAGAAGCAGTGCTTTGCATCTGTTGTACTTGCAGCAGAGCATCTCCACCAGCTGAGCCTGCTCTTAAAAGAGCTCTTGACTGTTATTTCATTGACTGTTTATGACCACGTCATGGTCCCATGTAATGACTGGGGCAGGAGGGGAGTCTGCAGACAGACCTGCTCCTTCATGTTTCCCTAATTGGTGACTGTCTCTCTCCTTTGCTGGGAGTTTCACTCCTTCCCAAGGCTGGTTTGGTTCCATCTGCTCTACGCAGAGTACTGCAGCATCACTGGAGACCCACCTTGGGACACAGTGGCATCACAAACCCGTAGCTCAGTTGCCTCAATGGGCATGATTTTTATTTTTTTTTTTTTTGTCCTGGACTTAAATTTTGTTTTCAGTCTTTGTTTTTTGGTGTGTGGGGCAAAAATGGTGGGAGCAGACTCAGGAGGTTCCTACTGGCCTGATTGGAGATGCTGAGGAAAAAAATCTCATTCTGGACAAATGTGTCTGTCTCACTGCCCTGGTCTGTTTACCATGGAGTGATCTTAATTTCCAGTGCTATTCCTTTATGAGTGTAAATCACAAATCCATTAACAAATGAGTTGAGGTGACAATCCCATTTGTGTTAAAATGCATTTAGGGATCAGCACTGAGAGGATCACCGGTTTATTAATTTGCCAGGCCTGTTGTTCCAGTGGGTGGCAAATATAGCTTGTCCCAGTGAGGGGTGGGGGGAGACACACTGACCAGCCAGTGGCCACATTACATGTGGTTCATGCTATGGTTGGAATTTAAAGCCAATTTTAAATTCTTAACCCACTTGATGGGTTGCTCAGAGCAGCCAGCTGGAGAGTACAGGATGTGCTTGCTTGGTTGGCTACCTTCCCATATAGCTCATCCTCCTCTGAGGAGTTCTTTCACTGCCACTAGCCACTGGGAGAGTGACCTGTCCTCTGATGGTCAGAGGGGTCATCCTCTTACCTTTAAGACCATTAAGGAGGAAGCTCAGTGCTGCACAGTTAGATGTCTGGTTTGGGTGTTGCTGAAGAGGCAGGAGGAGCCATGTGGCTGGGGTTTGGATACAGTTTACCAGCATCCCTTGGCCTGTGTTAGGTACATGCCTTATCAAAAAGGGCAGAAAAAACATTGTGACTCTTTTTCTCATGGAAAAAAAAATGGAAAGCTGGCCACTTTGAGCTGTGGTTTTTGAAGGCCTCTGCTGCTCAGGTGGTGCCCATAGGATTCCTATAGATGCTGAAGGTGTATTCCTGGACGTCCTACACAGCTATATTGAAGCCATGTAGATGTCCATCTGTCTCAAGGCTTATTTCAAGCCTGCCCTGGCCCTGCCACCCTGAGAGCTCCCTTCCCATGTGCCGCAGAGGAGCCAACGGGCTTTAGCTCAACTGTCATGTGGAAGATACTCCAATGGCTCTGTGTGCCTGGAGGAAAGCGCTGCTGGGTGACTAAAGCAGGATCCCTGCTCCCTTCCCTGCTTTGCTCTGCCCATGGTGAGGAAGAGGAGCAGATGTGTCAGGTGTCTGCTACTGGCACCAGTCCCTTTTGGGGCCCTTAAGCCAGCACAATGGTTTAAGCCCCACTTTGGCAGACAAATCCCCTCGGCATCAGTTACAAACCAAGGGGTGTGCACTGGGACATCACTCAGGGCAGAGGGGCTCCAGGGCTTATCAGGAAGCGTTCTCCTCTAATCACAGCCGGAAAGCCCCAGCACAGGAATGCTGGGCTTGACAAGGAGAAATGTGTCAAGGTAGCAAGCGAAGCCCTCCCTGTGCAAACGCCAGGGCTGCTCGCGCCAGTGCTGAACAAAGGGCGGCGTTATCACTGCGGCTGGTAACCTGCCTGCGCAGGCACACGGATTAGGGCATTAATTTCTGTGCTGGGGGAAAACACAAAAGACCTCTCAGAATGGATGTGATTTATGAGCGTGGAAACAGGGGAACGTGGTCCTGCCCGTATCTCACTGGGTTGGTTTTGTTCAGTGGCTGTTGACTTGTGCAGTGTTGTGTTTGGAGCTGGCTCTTTGGTTTGTGGGTTGGTTTGTGGTGGGCTGGGTTTTTTTGGTTTCTATTTTTTTTTTCCTTCTTTCCCTTCTAGCAAAATCAAGTAAAATGTGGTGGCTTGGCAGATCTCTTAGAGGAGAGGGACAATGTGGGAAGGGTCCTGAAGTTTGTCTCCTTGTAGTTCAGTCCTAGGTGGAAAGTTGTTAAATGTTTGAGTGTTCATTTGGTGCACCAAGATGGACTGTCCCCATCCAGCTCATTTTGGTGGTTAGAAAGAGGCTGCTTCAATGGTCACTGTGTGCTTACTTAACCAGAAAGTTTATTTATAGGTATGTGCCATAGAAATCCATGTTCATATAAACCCTATGTACCCAACCAGGAGTTGTTTCTCCTGAACCAGACCCATTTTCTGGGAAGCTTATTATGGCAGCATTGCTACAGAAACACTGCAGCAGTGCATGGCTGCCATCCAGACGAGTGGGATGTGAAGTAACCATCTGACACTGCCTGGTGCTCCTGCTGCATTGATGGTTGTGGCTAAACCTCCAGGGCAGGGAAGGGGTGAGAGGGAAGAGCCTTGGGAAGAGGCTGCAGTGTGAGCAGTTGGCACCAGTACCACCTGGATGTGGCTGAGCTGGTGCTACGTGGCAGGAGAGCTGATGGCAAGTGGTGGGCTTTGTGATGGGAGTTGTGGGAACAGTCCAGTTGTTCTCCTGCTGGAGCTGAAGCCAGATCCCTGAGATTGTGGCCTCTGGGGTTGTCTGAAGCCAAGTGGCAGCAGTGTTGGCCCCGTGCCTTCTGCTGCAGGAGACACTTCTGTCACCTAGGTACCATGGATGTGTTTTGGATGTCCCCACAGCTATTACTACTTTGTCTGCTTCCCTTGCCCAAGCCTACTCTGAGCTAGCAAAGGCCTTGCAGGAGCTGACTTTTTTTGTTTCCACAATTAAGTTGACAACTCCAGACCTTGACTCTCTTGCTTTATTTTTGCTTTATTTTTTTTATTATTTTTTTTTTTTGGCTGAGAATATCACTTCTGTGCTTGCAGGTGCTGAGCCAGTCCAAGCTCAGCAGACAGTAGTTCCACCTACCCGTGAAGGGCAGGATCAGTGCTACCTAAGTGAAGCTGAGTTCGAGTAGTAACATTTCTGGTGCAAGGACGTGTTAAACCAGCAGCCTCTGCAAGAGGGTCTGAGAGCAGAGCTTCATCTTGCAAGGAGTCTATAAGAGGATGTACCAAATCTTTACGTAGCATGAGTTAGGACATTCAATGTTAACTCAAGGCTATGTGTTTTTGAGGGAAGAAGAATGGCTGGTCCTTCTGGCTGCAGTAGAAGAGGCAGAGGCAGTCCTGAGCATTTATTTTTCCCCAAGAATGAGTTGTGAGCCCTGAAATCTCTACAGATGCCTAAAATTCTTCCTCTTTCCCCCCTTTCAGGCTGTTCTCTGTTTAATTTATAGAGAGAAATGTTTCTACTGCTTTGCAATAAACTCTTGGACACTGTGAAAGTAATCTTAGCTCGTTCCAGACCTGCAGCAGTGCCACCCTGGAGTAGCTGCTGACTTCCATCTGTGCCAGGGCAAGCAGAGCTGAGCGACCTGCTGCTGGTGGAGGTGATGAGGACTTGTACTGGAGACCAAATGATTGCACTGGTTCAACTAGAGCACTTGTGCAGGGATAAATTCCAGTCAAACTCTCCAGTGGTGTGTACTAAGAGGCAATGTGGTGCAGGAGTAAAATACGCAGTCTGGCAGAGACAGCTGGCCTGGCAATCTGCTGGAGAAAAGTCTTTAGTCCCAGTTTGCCAGTTAGCTTGGTCACATTTCCTGCTGGGTTTAGGGGTTGGAGGTTTTTTTTGCCTCCCTTAAATCATGAGTTTCACAGAACTGCCCCCTTGCTGCTCTGCTTTTAAACAAAACCAGTCTTCCCCACCTCCTCCCCTTTTGGGGGTGGAAATGGAGACAGATTAGAGTAATCTCACATGACTCGAGCAGTGGGCAGTGGAGTCCGGCAATGCTGGGCAATATCCTAAAGAACTCACCCATAAACAGCAATTAGCTTTTAATCGTGGTACTGCCACTGGCCCCCTGCGCTCGCCAGGACCAGCAACGTGTGCTCTTTGTTGGCCCGAACAGCACCGGGAGGACCTGCGGCAGTGAAAGGGGACTGGGGCTGACCGAGAGGAATAAGATGCTCATTTCAGCCCCACCCCCTTACTACACTCAAAAGCTCTTATTTTCAGAGCAAAGCGCTATTGAAGCATTGGGACAATGGAGACCAAATCCTTCTGGGGGAAGGGAGGTGCTGGCAATTGCATCTTTTGTTGCTTTTACTTCTTTACTTGCCTGTGGCTCCCCCCAGTCCGCCCCTCCAAGAAATCCACATAGATGCTGGCTAGCTGATAATGCAGTCACTTTCCTGGGACCTTGCTAATAGGATTATAATTATTACAGGAGATGAACTGGAGTGAATAGAATATTTACCACTTCATCTTAAATTATTGTAAATCCCTCCAAAGCAGCCCTTTGATATGTAAAGTGCTGCCCCTCTCCCCACAGTGAAGATAATTATTTAGTGGACGTTCAGAGATTTTAAGTATGATGGGGGACAGAGAGAGGCTTCAGTGTTTACATAAAGAGGAGGGCCTATATAATGAGCTGCTGAAGTTGATGAATATCATGCCTGGCTCTGGCAAAGGAAGAGGGAAAGTTCTTGCTGAGTAGTTGTAGTATCTCTGTCTGCTGTTGGGGGAAGAAGGGAGGAATAATTGGAAATTTGACCCTTTTAATGTTAAAAGAAAGCTCCACATCTCTGCAACACAAGTTCAGTTGGTGCATGGGTCTACCTGGTGACAGTGGCAATATTTTGGGTTTGTTCTTTAGGGCTGGAGGAATTTCAGTGACAAAGGACCACTTAGTCTGGGAGACCTCAGGTTGGCAAAGACATAGTGCTCTACAAAGTCAGAGCTAGGCTAGAGGGAGGGATAGACTGGTGTGGTGGTACAAGGATTGGGGCTAAGGTTGGAGGCCAGAAGCTGGTTCACAATGGGTGAAGCAAGGACCCAGGGCAGGCTGTGCACATGGAGTGTCTGTGGGCTCAGGAGGAACCTGGACAAGTGGGTGGAAGAGATTATTTATCTGTACAAAGGTACTTGCATCAGACTTCATGGCCAGGCCAGAGCCTGTTACTGTGAGGTACGTGGTGATACCACCTGTGGCCACCCTCTGTTTGGCCCTGTTGAAGCCTTGGAGTGGCTTCATGATGGGGAGCCTTCACATGCTGTTACAGTCCATTCATCAAATCACAGACTGGTTTGGGTTGGAAGGGACCTTTAAAAGGTTGTCTAGTCCAACCCCCTGCAGTGAGCAGGGACATCTGCAATCCTCCATCCTTCAGTCCCCAACAGCTGAAGGGCACCTGACAGATTTGGGGGCAGAGCACAAGGAAAGTAAGAAAAACATTAATTTCAGACCCATATATTTTTTCCCTCCTTTCCCTTCTCCTTTACCTACCTCTTCCTCACCCTCAAAGTTCATTAATTCCCATCGTCTGGTTCATGTAGCACTCGTGGAGAGTGGCTGCCGGAGCTGGATAGGGTTACACATGCTTCAGAAAGGCCGAGGCTGGTTCTCAGCCATTGCCTTTTATTGTTGTGTGATTTGCCAACTCAAACAACAGGCTCCTGCTTGAGACAAAGGTGCATGTGTTGCCCTTACTGGTGGCCATAAACTGAGGAGAGGCCGCCAGCTACTGCACAGGCCCTTAGTGCAACGGCAGCCCAAGACAAGGAAAATTATAGTAAGAAGGAAGTGATTTTTTTTTCAAATAATAAGCCAGCAAGTGCTGGTTATTTTCCACCCCAAAGAGGAATTTGTTGTTGCCTTTTCTGTTTCGTTCTTCATCTTCCTCCTTCCACCATCCAGAGCTGCTGCCACCAGAAAGCAAAGTCAAAGCCAAGCGGATAATTCTGAAGCTGGATGCTGGTGGCAGGCTCTGTGATGTCATTCAACCAACTGCTTTATTACTTTAACAGCCTTTCCCTGGGCTTGTCAGGCTCTTGCTTTTAAGGAATGTTGCTGGGATTTGATGATGTTATGAGCTCTGCAGTGAGGTGGGCCAGGTGGGGTTGGGATGGGATGGGTCCAATGTGGCGGCCTCCAGTACTGAGCTGGGGATCCTCTGGGTTTTGCTTTCCAGAGCATAGCAGGGCTCTCATTCACTGTCAGGTGCTGCTATGGGGCTACAAGGGTGTGGTTTTAATCCAGTCCTTGGCTGCTCTGACCACCACTGCACATATTTCCTGCTTTCTGACAGCAACGTGCTGCCTCGGAGACTGGGAGCAACTGGGTATCACCTTGGCAGATCAGGTGGGCTGGAAGGCAAAGCTGCCAGCAGTGGAGATGCCACCCCCATCCTTTCCTGGGTGTCTACAGCTCTTTTTCAGGATGCTAGATTTATCTCCCTTGGCCTAAATTTATTTCTTGGGATAGGGGAGGAGATGAAGTGACAGAGAAGTGGGGGGATATGGAGTGAGTATTGGCTGTACAGGGTGGGAATGTCAGGAAAACCCTCCTTAAAAATGTGTTTGATTTAAGGCAGTGGGTGGATGATGAATGGATGGTGGTTTGAAACAAGCCCTTTGGCTTTGATTGGATCCTGACCAGAGCAAAGCTGAATGGAACTGTTCTGGGATGGGAATAGGGGACCAAACCATCCTGGGGACAGGGACAGGATGGGAGGGGATGCAGCAGTCTGGAGAGAATCGATACAGGAGGGAAGGAGTCTTCAACCTGCCTCATCTTCTGAATTTGTTTCCTTTAAAGGTTTTCTGAGCTGGTCCCAGGAGGCTTGTTTGCTTTCCAACCTGCAAATTGGAAGCACAGCAGAAGTCAGAAATTCATCATGTGCACCAAATTGTACCACATTCTGGGTCATGCTGCCTGGGCTTGTTGTCACCTTGGTTTTTCAGATGCTCTGTCATGACTCTGGAGGTTAAAGATCTGTCTCCTCCTCCCAGGATGGGAGAAGAGCTTGTGTCTACCTTTAGCATTTCTATTCACCTTCTCACCATAAGGTTTCAATCTAATCCATGTGGTTTCTTAGCCTGTCAGGAAGATCTGGGGACTTTTTCTCCAGAAACAGTCAGGTTGCCAAAATTTGGGTTTCTGGGAAGAAATAATTTCTTGTCTTGAAACACTAGTCAAGAATTTGGGTAGAAGCTGGCCAGAAATAGGTTGGATGCAGCTCTGTGTGCTCCACTGGGCTGTAAAGCAAATGGTTCTGCATTACAGGCCTGAACTTGGTTTGAGTGTGGCTGAGGTCCAAAATGCTTGACCTGATTTTTCTCCCCTTTCCCCTGTTTTCCTTGCTTCTGGGGAACAGCTGTGGGGGCAAGTCTAGAAGTTTTGAAGCAAAGGTGGTTCTTGCTCTATCTGTTGTTAGGGATGCTGTGAGCTCTCTCTGGTCTGCATCTCGTAGCTGCTCTTGCTATTGCAATACACCATACCCAGGTGTCCACCTCCTCTAGGAGAGTTTTGTCATTCTTGCTGAGGGAAACTGAGGTAGCTCAGAGGATTGAGCAGGGGCTGGTCTGGAAGTGGAGGGGTTTGAAACCAGAGGATACTGTTGCTGCAGCACAGGGCACACTGATTTTATTGCTTACCGGTGGGACTTCAGCTCTTGAGCATGCCAGAGCAAGGAGAGCATCTCTGGAAGTGGTGCTGGGCAGCTCTGGATGCTGGGTGGGAATGTGTCTGGCATGCAACCCCCCCCAGGAAGGAAAACTCAACATCCGCTTGGCCCTAGGACTCCTGTTTGGCAGCAGGAGCACCTGAGCTTGCCAGGTCTGGGCTGGGCAGCCTGACTGTGACCTCGGCACGGACAAACGTCTGGGGGTGGGTGTCTCCGCAGACCCCGGAGGGGTTTATCCCAGCGGGTGCTTGCGACTGGCAGGAGGTGCGTGGGGGGACTGACAGATGCCCTTTGGGATAAAATCAGTAACGGCAACCATGTGCTGCTCCATCCTACCTGTGGTGAGTAATGCAGCAACAGGTTGTGGAGGTCCCCTGGACCTCCCTGGCCTCTTACCATTCCTCCTGGAGAAGTGGTAGCAGATTAGCCCAGAGCCCCTCTGTGCAGACAAAAGCTGCCACAAAGGGCATTAGGCTTCAGGATTGGATTACTGTGTGGCCACCTGCCATCCCCCCTTTGTACATTTATCTTGTTCTTTGTCTGTTTTTTTCACATTGGAGAAGGTTGCACTAAACAAAAGTAATAAATAAAATTAAAAAAATATCTCCCTCCAGTACCTCTCCAAGCAGCAGCCTGACGGAGTTTGTTTTAGCATCCCTTCTTATACCAGGATTTGGAGCTGCGTGGGGTTGGGGATTAGGGCTGTTTGAATAGAGAGAGCCTTTATTACATTAGTCTAAGTGGTTAATAGGTAAAGTAGGCCAATCCATCTTTAGACTAAGCCTATCACTTTGCCTACGAAGGGTGTGGGCTTCACTGAGGAGATATTCATTAAAGGAAAAGCTTTTCCTCTGTCCCCCTTGACATGTTGATAGCTCAGGGTTAGGGGCTCTGCTCTCTGCCTGCAGAAAATTCATGGCTGGGTCCACCCAGCAGCTCCCTCCTCTCAGTGGGACCCCCAATGCTGTTGGCAGCTCTGCCAGAGTCAGCAGAGCAGCACTGAGACCCACCAGTGCTTTGCTGGGCTGGGCTTGGTGGGGAGTAAGGTATATTGTGAGTCTGGTGGTGTTGCATGTGCTGGCTCTACTTTTCCACGCTCAGAAAGCAGGTGCCTGGTCCTTTCCTGAACAGGGGTGTAGGGAGAGGGTTCAGGTGACAGGTAGAGACAGTGCTCCACTGCTGGGACTCTCTGCTGTGGGATGTTCTCAAGGTGAAAAGTATTCATGGGTTTGAAAGGATTAGACAGTTCATAGTCGATGTGAAACAGGGTGATTTGGCTGCAGATGCTGGCTCCAGAGGCCTTTGAACTGCAGGTTGCCAGAAGGCAGGAGGATAACAAGGCAGGAGCGGCTGCTTGCCAAGCTTTTCATGCTATCTTTATTTTCCACTACAGCATCCGCTACAGCTCTTCGTGCTGTCTCCTTTCCATTCTACACTGTCCCGACTGGTGCAGCAGCTTTTGTCCAAGGGCTCAGCTGAATTCCCTATTTCCCACAGCCCGACTCCATTTACCATCTCATTTTCGCCTCCGGTATGGACAGTGGTGGTCACTGCACCTCTGCCTTTATCTCACACTAGACACCGCTGGCAGGAGCTGCCCAGACCTCTAGCGTGCCTGTGAAGTTTCTGCGGAAGTAGAGCTGTCACAAGCTGCCCCAGGCCTGACCTGTGCACACACTATTGAGCTGAACATGGGTTTCTGCTGGTAGTTTAGCCTAAAGGTATTGCAGCCTGCCAGGGCATGACAGTAGCTTCTCTGACCATTACAGCTCCTCTTTCCCCTCCTTCTGCAATGGCTGTTGTTTAGTGCAGCCCTGGCAGTCTTGCAGCCCCAGGAGCACATGTCTGCAGAGCTGGAGGCTGGTCTTACTTCCAACAATATGTGCATGCAGAATGTTGTGTTGGAGCTGTAGTGCTATGTATGGGCCACGTTGCCCTTCTCCTTTTGGGGTTTGAATGGGAACAAACACTTCTTGGTGACTTTTCTACCTGTGTGAGTTCAGACCAGCCAGCTTATCAGTTCCTCCTGTCTCTGTGGCTATGTTGTCTCTGGATGCTAGCATGATGATTGATGCCACCGTGGGGCATTATGGAAACCATGGGAAAGCTCATTGCAACAGACATACCTATACAGTAAAACTTTGTTTTCCCGTATGTGATGCTGTCAGATGTTCCAACCACATCCATGGGCCACACTTCAGTTGCTCCTGTCTAGCTTTTATGCAGCCATGTTTTAAACAAGGCAATGCTGGTGATACTCTCAGTGGTCTTAGTTTTGGGCTATGCCCAGCACCTGTCTGGGTTCAGCAGAGGAAGAGAGTGCTGGAGCTAGTGCTGAAGGCTGCTTTTTAGTGAATTCGGTTCTTGGGTTGAAGGCTTCATTTCTTTCTCTGCTCCTCTTAGCCTGTGCTGACCAAGCAGTAGCAGCGTCAAGGATGAGCCTGGTCTTGCCTCTTTTGCTGTGATGGGTCACCAGCTAGATGTTCTGCAAATGCCAAGGGTTCTGGTCCTCTCTAGAAATAATCATTTGGTGAGGTCTAGACCTGCAGAGAACTGAGTGCCCTCACCTCTGTCAGAAACAAGACGTGTTGGATGTTCTCAGCCACAGATCAAGAGTGTGGGTTCAGGTGCTGACTGGTCTGTAAAGTGACTGACACTGTGCCAGTGGATGCCTCTTAGATGAATAGTTGCTCTCTGCTGCCTTCCACTTGTGCAGCACACTCCTCTGTTTGTTGAAACACTAATTAAGAGTCCCTGTTTCCCCATCAGATTGACTCAGCACCTCCACCCCCAGCAATTTCCTCCTGTTTCATAGCCCAGCCCTAGCCAATGCCTCTCTTGTGCAAGGAGGGAAAAACAAGCCTTGCGTCATTCCCAGAAGACTGATAACTAGTGACTGTAGTAGTCCTGGAGGAGAAGTCAGTCTTGAGGTGTAGGGCCTTGTACAACAAATGATGTGACAGACCTTACCTGAAGCCAAAGGGCATCAGTGCAGCAAAACCATCCTGAGCATGTCTTGGGAAGCAGTTTCCTCTCTAGGCAGGTCCCAGGCTGTTAAGGACTTTATGGGTTGAAACCAGCCTCTTAAATCCATCTGGAAAGTGGTCAGTGCAGGATGTAGAACCTGGATTTGATGTGGCCATAAGAAGACACCACTTAATGAGTAGACTATTGAAACCCACACCAGCCCAGGTAGATTGAAGAGTTGTGCTCTGAGCATTGACTGGCTCTGTTCTGCAATGGTGTTATGTTTTTGTGGAGTTGGCCAGAAAGGTGAAGGAATAGTCAGTTTTATTTTGGTCACTGTTTTTTGGCACGTGCTGTCTCCTGACTTCTTGAAGCTCTTGTGTCCCAGGTATCCGATAGACCAGCATGACTTTTATCTGCGTATGAAACTGCACTTATGTGGCCTTGAAATCGCAGCCCTTGGGGTTGCCCCCACATCTGGGCATGGCTGGAGGTTTCCACAAGTTGATATCCCCTTTTTCTACAGTCCAGCTTGTCCATCACCACCTCTCCTAGTGAGCTGTGCCAATCTGGTATTGGGGACCATTTCCCATGATTGGTCTGGGGAGAAGGTGCTTTCTGGCCAGCCCCTGAGCACACCTCACCTGCAGTGCAGAGGTGTAGTCATCAGGTGCCCCTTGCCAGTAAACACATTACATGAAGTTAATGCCAGAAGCTGGTGAAATAGAATACCAGGTACTGTGTGAACTAGACAGTAGTTGCATAAATAGCTACTGACCAACTTTCACAGGCATGTGATGACTTTTGTTTCAATCAGACTTCTCATTCCTGGTTTTCCTGTTATTTGGCCTCAGAAGAGCTGGGTCAGTTTTTTTTCCTGTGCCTTTTTAATCAGGTCAGCCATTGTCTTTAGCACAAATTATCAGTGGCTTTTTAATTGCAAGGGCCCATGGTGATCTTGGCTGTAGAAGAGCAGCAGGGGAGGAGATGGCCATCAGGGAGCACACAGCCTCTATATGTAGTGCAGGGCGTTGGAGAGAAATGCTGGTTTGGGCTCGTAGATCATACATTGCTGCTTATTTCTCTGTGCTGGGTGGATGCTTTGAAAACTTAATCAAGTTTTATAGCTTTAATTTTGTCTTACTCCCCTCTTGACTTTTTTCTCTTTTTTTTTTCTTTCCCCCATCTCACCAGCCAGAACAAATGAATCCCATTGAGTTATAAAGGGAAAGAATTGGCAAATGGTGTATAATATTTCGGCTTGTCTAGTGAATAATAGGAAAAAATTCCTCTTTGTTCCACTTTCATCATTTTTGTAAGCTCTCTAGTTTTTCCCCATGTGCTTAATTAGAAATAGCCAGGGAATAAGGTGGAATTGCTGAAGGATTTAGTCTTTAAGGATATGATGTCAGTGTACATCCTACCCATGAGCTGAGGTTGTGTTCTCCGTGGTCATATCCTGTATCCTGACTTGCTGTAGCCTGTGTGGCAGTGGATGGGAGAGCTTGTCCTTGTTGGGTGCTGGACTAGGAGATGCTGATGATGCCACCAGCAGCTCTTAATGCTCCTTCTAGTATTGGAACAAGTCTGCACAGCAATAGAGAACGGTAAAACAATAAGTGAAGCTGGGCGCAAGAGGACCTCTGCAGTTGGGTGAGGTCCTGCTGTTGACAAGTCGGGGACAAATTGCCTGAATTGGGAAAAGTGTTGCATTTGGGATGCTAAGGGAAAGCAGGGTGGAGATGCTCCAGTGAGGAGCTCCTTTTCCACTACACCATTCCTCTTGTTCCTGTGTGAAAAACCAACTCTGTGTTGGAGTAGAGGGCTCTCTTGTGTGTTGGCCTGAGCCAGGAAAGCCACCTGGTGCAGGACTCATCCTGACTGGTTTGGAGCCAATGTGGTACATGTAGCCGTGCTCCAGGTGCTGAGTGTATCTCAGCTAATCCACTCGGATAACTGGGAGATTACTCAGCTGGATTTCTAATACAGTGGCCTTTAATAATAATCCCTCCCCTAATCCCTAAATCGATGGAAAATGGATTTATCTGTATGAGCTAAATGGCCTCTGTAGGCATTTTAGGGAGAAGAATTCTCATGTATCTGTGTCGTGTGTGTATATATATGAATAATTTTCTTCCTGTTACCTGTCATTCTGACCCATGTCTGTGTGCTTGGCTGGCAGGGACCTCATGCCCAGGACTCTGGAGGGGCAGATCACCATGGAGAAGACCCCCAGCTACTTCGTCACCAAGGAGGCCCC
>JANHFX010001225.1:3282-54943 GCA_027560015.1 Chloroceryle amazona
TCTTCAAGCTGGACAAAATTTTGTGAAATGATGATTTGTCTGTGGAGAGTTGTCTATTGAAACATAGGTCTAAGTCCAATCTAATTTCATCTATGTGTTATACCTCTCTATAAAAGCATGATAGAAAGCATCTTAGTAAATATAATCATGTTTATTTAGTTGAAAGTAGCACACCTATTAGACTTATTAACCTTGTTAGCACAATGAATTACATGGTAAATCCTTATGGTATTTATTCCAGGAGGACTAAATAGATGCATCTGACAAAGAAAATGTCTCCTCTTTGTCAGCAGTGGTGGCAGAGTATTCATAAACATGGACTGAAGTTTAGCTTTCTCTAGTTAAGTTGAGTGTTATCCTGCAAAATGCAAAATAAGCAAAAGGATTCTGAATGGATCTGTAAATATATCCTCTTTCATTAGACTGATGTATTAAATTATCATGTGTTTAGCAGTGTGGTGTTCTTGCTTGCTAGTGTATGCAGAAATATTTTTGAACTCACTCTTCTGAAAGAGAGAGAAACAGAGAAAAGCAGGATTTCATATGAGAAAAAAAAGAACTTGGTGTGATAGTAGTTTCTTCTGCATTAATAATTAACATGTTGTCACAGTTTTGAAATATTTCTCATTTCCAGGAAATGTATGTATAATTCTATCACTGAAGTGCCTTGTCAAATTTTAGCACATTGACAGTTTAGCCAAGATATTGCACAAAACCTAATTTTCTTTTTCTCAATTTTTAAGATCCGGATTTTAAGGACCTTGGTGCTTTGAAACCATTGCCAGGTTGGTATGTTGTTTTTTGTTTTTTTCTAACTTGGAGGCCTTTGCACTTTGCTGTAGAAAATATTTTTGTTTGCTGTTCAGATTTCATTTTTTCTGGTATTTTGTTGTTCAGTTTGTGAGTTTGAGATGGGAGGACCTGAAGGAATTGTGGAATCTGTACAAATTGTCAAAGAAGGAAAAGCTTCTGAAACTGAAGCAGTAGACTGTAAATGGTACATCCGAGCACCACCCCGATCCAAGGTCAGTCCTTCATCCACTTGCTGATTTGCCATTTAATTTAAGAAATTGACTTTTCTAATATGTTGTGCATTTCTTAGTGCAGTCAAATCTTGTTTAATAACTTTACAGCTTGAACTTGTAAACTATTCTTTTCCTTGTGCCATAGAAGGGTAATTTGTCTTCTCAGCTAAAATAACCTTCTTTCTCTATAAATAATAATGTGGGAAGCATTAATGTGCTTTTTCTGCCATAAGTAATTTTCTTAAATTCTTCTTTAATTTTGCTCATATTTTTAAAGAATCAATGTGTTTTCTTAAGCAGGAGGTAATCTTACCACTTTAATTTTCAATATCTATCAAATACCTAATATGAGACTAAGGGAACACTACTGGCTCCCTAAGTTCATCATTGCTTCCCATCTGCAAACTGTGAAAATGGAACCGAGTTAAATTCACATTCCTCTGTATAAGATCTTTAGTTCCTTTGGTTTAATGCCACAGACAAAAAGAGATACCTTTCTCATTTCTCTCCCACCAAAGTCGGCAAGCCATGCCTTTGTAACGAACAGGAGAGGGCTGCAATGACTTTAACAATTCTTTTCTTGGATTCTGTTTGATTTCCTCTCGTATCCAAGGCTTATCAGTTATTACATGGATTATTGTGGCTGGCTGCACTATGGTTTCTCCTCTCTTTGCAATTGGAATGGCTTTGTGCCTCCCACCTACTTTCATGCACTGTGTTAAAGGCAAATCCACATTTTATTTCTTCTAGCTGTCTTTTGTTGGACAGGAAAGGTTTTGCAAGGTAGAATTTATATCTACACTAATCTCTGCCATCTTTAAACAGATAAGGTTTGGGTTTTTTTGTATAATCTCAGAGCAGACTGTCCTCAATATATCTAACTCTTTCATATTTGGTATTGAATAAGCAGGGGGAAGGATTTCCAGAAGATAAAAAGGCATTTTTCTATTGTCAAAGTTTAGAAGAGGATTCGAATATTTGGCTCATAAAGGCTACAGATAAATTGTTTCCAGAATGTACTTTAATTTCATATTTTTTCTTTTACTTTTGGATAATTTCAATATTCATGGAAATTTTCAGTTAAGCAGATTAGTTTCCCACTTTGCCATGGTAAATACTTATAGACAAGAAGTACTGGACTGATGCATGATTTTTGCATATATTATATACTTAGTAGAAATAAAACAGTTAAACACAAAATTAGAATTGGAGTTATTATGATCAGCACAACTAAATCAGCCAATAAAATTGTCCTGTATTCTTAATTGCACCATCTTGGTTGGTCAGATGGTGTCATTGTGATATTCTTACTTGATCTAATTCTGGAGCTCTATGTGATTCAAACTCCCACACTTCAGTCCTGATGTAAAAGTACAAATTATGTAGCTCCATAAACATAAACAATGTGTAAGAATTCCACTCTACCACAGTTAATAGAGGACTGAAGATTGTTTAGTTCTTCCTGAACTTCTATACCTGTGCTTAGTCGTGTTACATTTCACAAAGTGTATACCAGCTGAAGAGCCTCTGGAAGGGGAAGCAATGAGATTTCTAGAAAACCTAAGGAAATAGTAGAAGCTATTTAATGTCATCTAGATTTTGTGAAGGAGAATGATACCAGATAACAAAAAAGCTTTTAGAATGAGGAATGAATGCTCTGATGTCCATGCCTATAGGATAAGTACTTCAAATAAAGATTCAAGTTAGATACTAGGGATGAAAATTTCAAACAGCAGGGAGAGTATTATGGATGATTGGTTAAGGAAGTTTGTTCAGATGTCCTTGCCAGTGGTCTAAAAGTGTAGGTTAGGTAACAACCTGCCAGCAAGCTAGAAAAGCAAAAAAGGGTTTCAAGCCCAGATTCATCTTGGAGGGGTAAGTGCAATTTAGCACTTGATCTTTCTTAATGTGGTTTCGATATATAAGTATAAACATATACATACATATACACACACATGCACACATATACATATGGCTATGGTATCACTATACTGGTACAGGTTGAAATATTTTCAGATATTAAGGAAGGAAATAATGGATAAAATGTTTTAAAACTTCGTATAAAGTAAGATTTATGGTAAGACTGTTTACAGGCCTGATTCAATTGAACTGGATTCTGTTCTCTGTATTTTACAGTCAACTTCTGTGCTTATCTAACCTTGAACTAATGACATATTCAGTACAATAATGTAGTGACATTCTAATTTATGGTAGCTTGCACCTATGAAAACAGGCTTTCCTGCTAAGAACAGTAAGAACTCAACGGACATCTTTAAAGCCACATGTTCCTGTACTCTGTGCTGCAGAGTTTGATACTGGGAATTATGCCTAAAAGGCTAGAGTTTCTGGGGCAGAGTTTGGGTTGGATTTTTAAACCTTTAGTTTCTTAATTAAAGTGTGCCAGAATGTGGGCTGCTTGCAATTTCATTTGGCTTAAGCTCATCCATCCTAAACTGCCTGCAAAAGCAAGATGCAAGTCCTTTCCTTGATTTCCAGTTCCACATTAAAGCCAAGACTAGGCTCAATGTATAAGCAATGAGATCAGTCAGAGAGTACAAACTTAAGAACTTTAAGCCTGAGCTTCAAACTGACAGTCTGGGTGTAACATTGCTGATATCCTCAGCAAGCTGGAATGGGATAGAGAATGGCAAATTTCTTGTACACACTGAAAATAGAGACATTGGTGATGACCTTATAGCACAAAACCCAAAATGCTGAAAATTCATGCAGAACTGAAACTTTCTGGAAGTGCAGAAGGTAGCAGAAGGAAGTTTAAACACTACTTCAATTTATATACAAACCTGGAGACTCCTATTTGACAGTGACTGGTTGCAAAGTGTGAGTTTCTTGTAATCATTTGAAGGCAGTTCCTGATAAGACAGATGTGAATCTGCAGTTCAGAAATACTGGGGGTTGTGCACTTCGTATAGAACCTGACTTCAATCAGTAGTCTGAGCAAGAATGGACAATGAAGAGAGCTGCTGGCTAAATATGCCAACCAACCTAGAAGAGTAAAGAGATGGAGGAACCCCCCATTCCAAAATTGTTCACTGTAGAGCAACACCCAAATGAGGAAGTGAATAAACTTATCACACTGGGATTTGAAAAACTTCAGAGATATTATTTGTTTCAGTATTGCATAACAAAGAATCATTGTTTATGAATAGAAATAAGTGAAAAGAATGATAATATTTTCTCTCTCTTAAGGGCAGAATATCAGACGATAAGATCAACGACAAGCATCTTATTATATTGGATGTGTTGGCAGAGTTTGACAAGGCCCCCCCAGGAAACCAGAATCCATGTTTGTGTTCAGATAGTGCTCCTTTTGGTGGGTAACTTTCCCAGCAAGGTCCTATAGTGTAGTACTTGTTTCTTTAGAGGTTTTGTAGACAAAAAACCCATAACAAAAACAAAAACAAACAAACAAAAGACCTCAAACAAACAAACAAAAAACCAAACAAACACAGCAGACTTTGACAGTAAAATAAAACATTTACAGGGAAAATGTTCTGATGTTGGGAAAAAAACAGTAAGTAGTGCTTGTAATCAGAAGCTCTGGGAAGCCCAAGAAAGAATACCCAAACTGCAGACAGACATGGATTAATTTCAGTTCTGTCCAGTGGAAGTCATTTATTCAGAAGGAATGAACAAGAGGTACATTTAGACAGTTAGGCTACCTTCTGTATGTACACTGTGAGAAACAAAATATTTTTTTCATAAAGTGATGCCTAATCCTTCCACTCCACCTGAGCATGCTACTAGGCAAAGAAGATATCTTTACACGTTATAGGATGCAAGACTTAATAAAAAGTTTAAGGAACTGAAAGGATTAATTAATGAGGATCTAGTTTGGATGTATTATTGCAGTATTGTTAAACTTGAGCTGCATATCAGCCGGGAAATTTGTTTCAAGCAGAGCTGTTGGGGAGCAATGGGAGGGGGATGCGCAGCACACAGACCGGGGCCAAGGCCAGCATGGCCACAGAGGGTGGACATGGCTGACAAGGAGGGCTGGGCAGGCCCAGTCGTAGTGGCTGCGTTGTAGTGGTGACTGGGCTTGCTCATGGCAAAGGGGCCAGCCCCAGCTCAAACTGGGCAGCAGCTCAGAAATGCACAAGGATTGGGGTGGTGAGGCCTGAGGCTGGTCATGGGCCAAAAGCCCAGGTGGGACCACGAACCTTGCATATTAACAAAGGATAGGTGTTGCTAATTGGTAGAGCCTAGAAATCATCTGCCACTGTTTCTATGGTGGACCTCACATCCATGTACCCAACCAAAAGATCTTAAAGGTCTTTTTCACCCTAAACAATTCTATAGTTCTATGATGCTTTAGGTTCCAGGTGCCTGACTTTGGATTGAATGTAGTCTGGAGAGACTGGGTTGTTGTGCTCACAATTCTAGACAGTTAGGAGGAAATCTGCAGTGAAGCAAATTGAAGAGCTGTGAGTGTGTATAAACGAATCTGACTAAACCAAAATATTTTGTTTTCATACATGAAGTGGAAACTTGTGCTCCTGGATGAAACTCGCAAGAAGAACATTTTAAATTGTCAGCACTGGCAGACTAGCATATACCTAAATTTTGGAGGTTTCTTAATCAGGTGTGGAAGAGAAGCTTTAAGTAGTACACTGAAATTTAATAGCAGCTCTTTGGTGATTCTCAAGATGTTACAAAAAAACGTAATTAAGAGACTGAAAAACCCAATAGTTGGAGACATTTTTATAGGCTTAAAATGAGCCCCATCTCCAAAGAAGCTCTGCAGCTTGCTAGCATACAGATAATGCGCATATTATTATGAATTAAAAGCACCCAATATATTTATATGTCAACTCTGGAAGAAGGTGAACAAAGTAGAAAATATTGTTTGCCTGTGTAAAACTATTAAAATCAATTATTTGAAACAGTTTTGTTAGATGAACATGCAAGACAAGGTGGTGTGTAGATTCACATGTGTGGAACCTCTTCTATCAGGTGTGGTAATACACATGCCAGAGTAGCACTGACAAAAAATAAATATATATATATATTAGCATGAATCTATTCCATCCAGGTATAGAAATATAACCAACATCAGCATCCTCAAACCAAAAAATTGTTAGAAACTGTGATAATAGAAAGCTACTGATGAAAGTAATAAAACATCTGCCAAAGAGAACAGAAGAATCAGGATGTGATCTACAGTTTTCAGTGCTAAAAAGCAGAACAGCACCAAGGAGCTGTAAAGGTTGTCAGTTGTGAGCATTTTGCCACCGTACGAAAGACAAATGAGGATGATTTGACAGAATAAATGTCAGTTACTGGGTACTCAGAGAAATATGAAGAAACAAATAGGACAAAGCAAAGAAATCCATAGAGCTTCACTTGTCCAGGAAAACAGTATTTTGATGTCTGAGCCTGGCTGTGAATCACAGGGTGTTAGAAGTACCATATAAGGTTGTCACCTTTGACAATATTCTCCAAGCCATATCAGAGACAAAAAGATGAGGTATGGAATTCTGTTTGCACTGCATGGTCCCAAGACTAGTAACAGCAGGCTCAAAAATGTAAAAAATACCCAGACAAATAAAAACCCAAACAGAACATATACTGTTAAGAGTTTTGGGCTGAAGTAATGTTGATTTAAAAAATAAGTTTATGATCCAAGCAACAGGACAGATTTCTTCAGAAGAAAAAATCAAGCATTGTTAGTAATAAGCTTTTTAGGCTGATATACTTGTCTTGAGGGAAATTAATTAGCGTTGCACAATCTGCTTTAAAAAAAATGAGCTTCCCAGGCCTAAATACTGGAGGTATCATCTTGAAAGTCCTTCATTAATCCCATAGAGCTGAACAAAATGCAGAATAAAGAAGGCACTGTAACTGATCACTGAGCAATGGGGAAAGACACAGGACCATTTAATGCAGCCTTCTGTTACGAGAGACTTGACTGAACCTAGAAGCTGAATATGTAAAATCTGGATGTTAGGCCCTGATGAAGAGAAGGTTTTTGTCTTACATCTAAGTAACTTTTGGCAACTGAACAATGCCTTTTTGTTTCTTTGGTTTGGTTTTAAGGCACTGAATGTCTGTGCACATATATTAATTCTGATATACTGGGATATGGTTTGCAGCTTTTTCTGACTGGCCTGATCAATCATATTGTCAGCCCTAACATTCAGTGATTGATTAAAAAGCAGAACTCATAAAAAGTGATTCACTATGAAGAGATTATAATCTGATCATTTTACCAAGGTGATATATTATCCACAGTTTACAATCATTCTTTTTCCTAATAGATGCAGTCAGCGATTTGTTGTTTTGAAATTTAAATTAAAAAATAGTAAAACTTATCCAGCTTTTCTTTTCTTTATTAGTATCATGACAATACAAACCTTAAAGGTGACAATTAGTTAAAATATAATGTGGCCTAATGTAAATTATACATGCCATGGTTGCAGTGAGGCTTTATCAGTTCTGTTGCTAATGGCATTGGCATTTGCAGTGACATCTTAATACTTGGGAACAGCAAATACTTGTACACTAGAGGCCTGTTCTTCTAAGTAATGTAAAACTGATGATTTGAGGAAAGTGTCATATTGAAACTTCAAAATGAAAATGTGAAAGAAGAAGATATGGCAGTTACACTGCTTCTTTCAAATAAGATGTTCTCTTCAACAAGAATGTCCCGATTATGCTAATATAATGTGTCTATCTATGGAAATATTATTCCAGAAGCTCCCATTGGCATCAATGAAAAAATGTTTAATGAAGGCAGATGACAGGATTTGAATTTGTGACCTCTTTTTTGTTTACTTGTTTTCTTTTGAGGGAGAAAAGTTTCTCATCCACTGTTGGTAGAAGTAATAAATAAGATCTCAGTAAATGAAATAACCAGAAATATTAATATTTTTTTTCCTCACTTTCTGCTTAATTTCTTTTAGTGACATCCATATACCAGTGAAAGTAATGAGAATATTGCCACTGAAGTCAGAAAACTGTGTATTAGGAACATTTTGCATTAGATAACATTTTGTCATATAATCAGTTTTATTCTTTCCCTGGGGAACTCAATTTATTAGTCATTTTCTTCTGCCAGTGAAGGTCTTACAGCCAGTGACAGGAACAATGGCAAATATATAGTAATAGAACAATAAAAATTGGCAGAGGCATGAAGATGCAATTAAATTATTTCAGCTCCTTAAAATAAAATCTGATCCAATATCAGGTTGTCAGTTTGTGTAATCAGTTTCCCGTTTTTAAAAATGCACTGCAGAGTTGGGCCATATGTCTGATCCAAATAACTAAATGGAAAGATACCCACTGACTTCAGTGAGCTTTGTAGCAAGTCCTTATTACTTTATATAAAGTTCTGGGAATAGTCATCTCCAAAGGAGACTAAGAAAATGAAACTCCCACTCACCCTAGGATATTTATTTTCTCTAATTTATGAAAATGCCATATTTCTTCTGAAGGGTAGAAGTAGAAATGTAAGTCAAATATTTCTTTCCGGTGGTTCCAATACCTATCAAGTGTGTATATGTTATGATCTTAGCTTAATTTACCACACAAATGTAAGAACGGATGTGGCCAACTATGGGATTCAGGCTTGGGAAGAACTGGAAGTGTTGGCTTCTTCACTGAAAGCCTTAGAGTGAAATGCTAAGTTGTTCACTTGATTCCTTCTCACCATTTATAACTGCTACCCTCAGAAGTATTTTAGTGTTTGATAAGGCTAGCATGTCACCAGAAAGTAGAAAATGCCAAATGATAAGCCCATAGAAATAAGACTTAGGTTGTACTGCCATATGAACAATCTGTTTGAACCAATCAGGAATAATCAATGAATGCTGGAAATTGCTGTGAGAGCTGGTATTTTATAATCACAGTGAGGATTAGCGCATGTTTCTTGTAAGAATGAAATCTGACAGAAATTAAACTTCCGTACTGAAATGGGATACCCTACACAAGATATGCATGTGCTTGTCTATAGGTATACACACATACCTATGTACACATAAATGTATATATATAAGAAAGAAGGATAGAAATAGGGAATATGTGAACAAGTGTAAAAGGTCTTTACTCCACCAGGTAAAGCATAGCTTTACTATTGTTCTGCAGACTAAGATACTTTTTTTCTGGAGGAAATTATTCCTTGTCTTATTCCACTCTCCAGGAATAGGCTTTCCTGAAGAGTGGAATCAGACAAGAATGTGATATATGTACATTGATATATACAGATATGACCATATCTGTATGGCCTGTCTTATCTATGTATAGCATATAGTAACATATTGATGGTATACATATGATAGAGATATATATCATAAAAGTAATGATTTATGGCAATAATGTGTTGGAAGCCTTCTGTGGTTCCCTATGAGACACTTACCTGACTTCCTTTGCTCATGTATCTACAACACTGAATATCATCAGGGGCGGAAGGTTTTTACTGTATTACCTGTGACAAAGCTGTCAAGCACTGAAGCTCCCATAGGAAGCAGTCGAGTGGAGGAGAGAAAAGCCAAGTGCACATTTAACTGCCTGTTTAAGTGAAGTGTTATGCAGAGGTGGACTATGGACAGGGTTTCATAGTGCCTGTTACTTTCCTGTCCAAGCAGGAGCAACTGGTCTTTAAGACACAGAAGCAGTGGTTAGATGTATCCCAGTTATTATATACTCAGTTGCTGTGTCTATCATAGCTCTGCCTCTTCCTATAGCTTCCTCCCTCACACATAATCTTGCTCTGGCAGGACAATAGCATGCCTGTGACCCTAGGAGCTAATACAAGAAGGTGTTATCAAACCATGAGCGTGAGGAGTAAGACCTCATCTCACATTGCCCACCCCAGTTCTGCATGGCTGCATTGAAGTCACTGACTGATCCACAATTATTCTCTGTAGTTCTCTTGCTGGCCTTTTTCTGTTCATTTGTGCTCGATTCCAGTTAATTTGTGCACATTTTCATACACTTCCTGTCAGAGGTGTAATAGTTTCTAGGAAGTAGCTGGCAGCAAAGATCAGCCATCTGCCTGGTGACCAAAGAAGTGGCTGATCCTATATAAACAGAAAAAAGCAGGAGCCACACTAAAGTCGAAGTTTACCTGAGGGGTTAAAGTAGTGAGCTATTAGCAAGACAGAAATGCTCTAATTAGCTGGAGAACACCAAGAACAAAGATTTGGAGCATGAGGAGGAGTAAAGGGTCAGATGCCTGCACACCTGGGGAAGAGAGGAAGAGAGTAGAGAATGAGAGACTTGGAAAAGAAAAGAGACTTGTAAAGGGTTATAGCCAGTGCAGAGGAACTTCAGAAATGCATTTTCTGTGCTCAACAAATCTTCAGAATTCAAAAGAAGCCTTTAAGTATGACTTCACCAAGGAAGCAGGTGACTGTTTTAACAGGAGTGGAAATAATTCAAGACAGTCATTTATAAAAGTTGGCGGACACTGTGAGAAAATTTCGGCCATGCTGGGTGACTGAATTCTAGTAATTTTTCGTTCTACTGCAGGGGTGAAGCAAGTAGTAAATTAAATAAGGATCACTATAAAAAGAAGATATTGCCATCTGAATATTACTCTATGTATTGCTGATAACTGTTCCATTTTGTAGAGATCCTTAATTTATAGTATTTCAAAAGCAGGATACATGGTGAAAGTAGAGTTCACTTAACTGCAATTTCATTGAAATATATTCCTCCGAGTTCTTCTGGAGGATGTTAATGTGAAACATAAGTAAGGATTATTGTATGAAATAACATACTAGAAAAAGTTGAGGCAAGCAAAATGAAACTTAGTATACCCAATTTCATATGCTAATAAAAATTGTTTTTAAAAATGTTCTTTTCAGAGAGACCAGCTGCAAAGCAGAACAAGGAATGAAAATGCATTATAATAGTCTACCTGCAAAGGCTCCTTTAAACATCTGAGCCATTATGAAACAGTGGCAGACTGCTTAATAGCACATAATGCTCAAACCATAAGAACTTTAATATATTAATGAGGTGAAGTCGTGAGTCCCGTTGTTACTAGGATGTTTGTGTACTTTATGCAAATCCAAAGAAGGTTTTTAAGCAGTTGTTCAGTGCATGTAAAAAACTACCTGAAGACTGTAAAGAAGTATATCTATTGTCTAATGCAGTGGAGTTTATTTTTGGTTATTTTTTTGCATGAAGATGCATATGGCTGGGTGTTGGATATGTTTAGTGGATTTTTACACTATTTCTCCCCTATTTCACCTTTCTGTATCATTGACCTGAAGTGTCCTGGGTAAGCCTGGCAGTTTGGTTACGTATCATGTGTCTACTGAAAATATTACTTGCCTTCTCCGTTTTGGGAATATTTGATGTTGCTTGTAGTATCAGTTACTTTTAGAATGAGTGATTTTCCCCATTAAAGTCCATATAGAATCAAATATCAAATAGCAGCATTTTCTCCTCACCTCTGCTTCTTTCTGGGTAGATTTATGAGTGACCTTACCTTGTATACAAGAGACATTTCCTAAAAGAACTTTCTAGGTTTCTACCAGTTTCCACAAAATACACTTGATTTCAACCCTGTTAAATTATGAAGATATATACCATAAGGCATTGCTTAGAAAAGCTGAGATCGTAGCCAAATATCTTGAGAAAACATAAAAAGATTAATGATTGAGTACTACGTGTCTCCCAGATTCTCACTTCCTCAGTCAGTGTAGCTCAGACATATCACAAAGATGACACATATTGACTCTGGGGAGGGAGCAGCAATTATTTGCTTTATTATTTTCCATGTCAGGCAAGTGATAGAACAATACTGTGCCAGCCAGCAAAGGAAGAAACTTCTAGCCTGTCTGTCCTTCAGCTTGAAGAACTGTTGTACATACATCTCAAAGACAGGTATATATTTGGAAATTAGGACCTTACTGCAAAGAAGAATAAAAATACCTAGCTCTTCTGCTAGATCCTGCTTTGAAGCAAGAAAAAAATATCAGGAAGTATAAAGGGTGCTCTGTTTCCACATTAATGCCCTTCCAGGGAAGTGGACTGTGGATCACCAATTCCAAAAATTTATTTTCATGGTGGTGTTGTGTAGCCTTTCTCCCATAAGACAGAGCAAAGTTGTTTCATGTTTGTTTAGTCATTCTCAAATGTCTAGACATGTTTCCTCTGTTGTTTGTTTCATAGATCTATTTGAGATTCTTGGACTACGAGATGCAGAATTCCAATGAATGCAAAAGGAATTTTGTAGCTGTCTATGATGGAAGCAGCTCTGTGGAGGATTTGAAAGCAAAGTTTTGCAGCACTGTTGCTAATGATGTAATGCTGCGGACAGGTCTTGGGGTAATCCGCATGTGGGCAGATGAAGGCAGTCGAAGCAGCCGATTCCAGATGCTCTTCACATCTTTCCAAGAACGTAAGACCCTAATCAATATGCCCACCTTTCATTTTTTTAAATTATACAAGTCCCAAAAACTGTTAATGTTTTCTTCATGGAGAGTAGTCACTGAATAATATTCCCAAACAAGCTATGGAAATATTCAGAACACTTTTTATCCCAAGCATTTTAGTGTGCAATAATTTGTAACACGGTGGATAGAACACAATATTCAGAGACAGGAAGACAGGTACAAGTAGTCATGACCAGTGCAGTCATATGACCATGGTTTTTGTCTGTTCCCCAAGCTACCAGGCCGCTATGCCTGGTTTCCCTTAAACAATGTGGAAAATAATACAGCTCTGAAGGTTTTTATCAAGCCTGATCCTTTTCTATCAATTTGATTTTTTAGATCTCATTATGATGGACATTTGAAAAATACCTTATGATTATTTTATGACAGATGGTGGGTATGTTTGTGCATATTCCAAAATGCATATATCAATATTGGATATTGTTAAACAAATAATTTAGTTTTGGGGTGTTTGGGGTTTTTGTTTGTTTGTTTGGGTGGGTTTTTTTGTAGTCATTTCTGGTTTGGTTTGGTTTTTGGGTTTTGTTGTTTTTTTTTTTATTTGTAGGAGCAGACATTTTCTAAAAATGTACATTATATTTCAGCTGAAATTCTCTCTGTGCACCTGTATTCATATGTTTATGTGATTTCTGGACTCAGATATGCAAAACAACCTTTGAAAGAAACAAAATGTAGTTCTAGACAGGTAAAAAAACCCAAATCAAAATAAAACAAACAAACAAACAAAAAACAGGCAAACAAAACCACAAAACCCCTCAAGAAAACCCAAAAATCCCATTCACCGAAAATTATTGACTTAGATAATTACCTGTGAAAGATATTGATTTGTTATGTTTAATGGGAATAATGCACATTTGCTTCCTTGAGGAAGGATATGCATTTATTTTCACATTCTGATTTATGTTCATTTTTAGTGTATTTTTTGCTTTATGCATCACATGTCTGACAGGAAGATTTCTGTGCAGCTGTCAGAGGTTGGAATGAAGGCACAATCCTACCAAACACATTCTTCATCTGTATTCTGTGTATGTGTAGCCTGCAATGAGGCAATGAGACTCTGTTGAGAACAGCCTCTGTAATTCCTTAATTATGGCTCTGATTAAAAATTTCTGACAGTCTACATGCCTGAAATTGCATATGCCACTGCACTCTCACACTTCAGCCATAGGGTAGATTATAATTTTTCTGTCTGTAAACCAGGACAGGGTCTAGAAGATATTGAGAACCATCAGTTGAAATGATACTGCCCTTTTCTCATTTCTGCAACTGGAGATGTCTTGAATATTCAAGATCTGATTCATTTTTTTCACAAGGCATCCTGATCTGTTACCTTAGAAACAACTGCATAGACACTGGAGGTTCACAGCATATAAAGAACTGGAGAGTGAAGCACTGTGATGACTAACTTGAAACGAAGGTTTGAATAAGTGTGTGTTTGCACAGCTGTCATATTTTACAGGAAAATAAGGAAAAATGTGTTTTTTTTTTCTTTTTTTAATATTTGTAATACATTTACCTGACATGCTACATCTTATGAGCTACCCCATTCTTGTAAGCAGATGATAGCTTATACTGCATAGCATTCTGACTGGGAAGTTGAAAATATTAACGTGATGTGCTTTCTGTAAATTTATTCTGAACAGTCAGTGCACCCTAACAGTTGAAAATTTATAAAGGGCTAAACTGTGTTTTGAGATATATGTGTACAGCCTGCTCATAAATAGTAGAAGAAACTGCACCTGTGTTTTTAATGTTGGAAGTTGACTTTACAGATTTAAAGGTGATGCAGAATGTAATTTCTGTGGCATGTCAGTTGTCTGTAAGCAGTGCCCGGTGCCCCAGACTGGTGCAGGTTGTCAGGAGTCAGATAGAGCAGATGTCCGGTGTGCACACTGCAAGACACAGCTCATAGCATGTAAACCGCAACGGCTTTCAGCAGCATGAGGGAATAATGAGATCATCTTCATGGAAGAGAAAGAATGCCAGACCTAATTCAGGGAGATGTGCATCAGGAAACAGACACCTGTGTATCTACTGGGGACAAAGAGGAAAAAAGCCATTTTGTTCTCTAGAGCTAAGAAAGAAACAAAATAGAAGATGACATCTATGTTGTGGTTGTGTGCATGGGAACGAGTAACGAAGTAAAATTCCTATACTTACTGTTACTGTGGGAGTGACCAGAAGGTGTTGTGGTCTGTAACTCCCCAAGTTCCTCTTTTTAGACTGGAGTTAAGTGGTCAAAATAGTGAGTTTTCCCTTACACACGGCTCTGTGAGCTGGAAGTGGTTTATTCTGGAAACAGGTTACCTAGCCTGAGGAACATTTTCTCTCTGTGTAAGTCTGCTTGGTGTTAATTCTTGTTATTGAGCCATTTCTCAGGGACTTGACATTTAAGTAGAACAGAGAAATCTTAAAGGGATTTCTTATATGAATAGCTTCATGTGGTTTTATCAGTGTTCTCCAATTAAATTTGAAATATATTATGTCTTTTTTGTTGGTGTCTGAGGGAGTCTTACAAGCCTCCAAACCTCTAGCAGTGATTCTCTGCAGAGCAGCAGAGGAAAGGCATACATTGCAAGAAGTTGTTAACTTTCCTACAACAGAAAACAGATAAAGATTCTCACATCATCAAAGATAGTAGTAATAACTAATTAATTCTTAATAGCTGATAATTTAGAGTGATGATCTAATATTTCATGATCAGAATTATTAGCTATTCCAGCTATTGTTATGGGGGTTGTCTGCTTATGTCCCTACTTTTTTAGCCTTTAATATATCTTCTAGGCATACATATCTAATAATATTTTTGTGTACAGTAGTTGCTGCCTACAATAGATTTCAAATATCCAATAGATAAATTTGAGAATCAGGAAAAGGAAAAGAAGAAAGCTGTTATCATCTAAAGGTGTCTGTTCATCTGGCAAGACCTGAAAAATGAGTCTTTGTTTTTTTCACCCACTAACTGTTCATTTCATTTTCCGTGACTCTGAGAGTCATCTCCAGCCTGATTAATGACAGACATGCTACACCTACAGCTTCTCCAAAGAGCTGCTTCTGAGAAGACGCACCTACACTTTAACCTAAAAGTAGAATTGTAGAACCAGGGCATATGGGATAAGAGAAAATCCCTCTGTATGCAAACCAGGCAAGATATTCATTGTCTCACCTCTGACTGCTATTTGGTAGAACTGCTTCCTTCTCTGTCCATAGACCTTTATCACAAAACCAGACCAGAAAAGTATCATTCCTTCACTTACTTTGTTGATCTTTGAGTTCTGATCCTGTTCTTAAAGCCCTATCACACATGGATTTCCTAAAGGAGCAGAAGTTCTATCATTCTTATTTACTTTTTATTAACAAAACCCCTATTTGCATAGAAATCTGAACATGGGGTTCAGAAGAGTAGTGCACAGCTTTATTGAGTCACAGCACTCAAGTCCTTGAAAGACTCAGAATCCCTGAAGATGATCACCCCAGCAAGGGCAGTTCCTAACAGTGACAAGGCACTGCAGCTATGCAGTATTAATGACTGAGTTTACTGCGGTAATGCAAAGGGAACTACTGAGAAAGGGAACAACAAAGAGATAAGTGCAACACATGTGAAGTGATGGTTTCTCTTTGTAAGGACTTAGGAGTGCAAACAGATTGTAGCTTTGCTTGTTTTGCTCCCTGCTTCCACACTAGCATATAAAAACAGAAAGCATTGGGATTGCCCCCTTACTGGTGGGCACTCATCTGTGGTTTTCTTTACCTCTGTGCTATTTGCAGCTATCTCTAGTGAAAAGCCCTCACTGGCTAAGCATCCCAAAGTCTTTCTGGCCCTGACAAAATAATTGTTTATGGTGCCTAGAGTGTATAAATTGAACCCAAACTGGAGCTCTGAGCATGTGCTCCTGAGCTGCCATTCTCTGGTGAGTTCGTCTGTCAAAAAAACCCCATGAAACTACATGTAAGTGCTTTTTAAAGACTAGATTATCAATGTTTACCTGTTATTAACTATCCATAAAAGTTACATTCATCTTGAACAGAGCTCTCTGAAAGTGGCAAAGAAAGAAAAATCAGTATTAATTATATTTCATTTTCATTTCTAATAGCTGTAATTTAATAAATTGTTGGGTTGGTGTTTTTTTTCGTTAGTGGCAAATGAAAAGGTAAGTAATTTTATTTTAGGTAATATACTTCTAGTGTACAGTACTAAAACCATCATAATAATTTTATAATTTTAACAAAGAAGCAAAAACAGTCTCTTAGAATGACTGATGAACTGTTCCTTGGAGACACTGAGAGAAAACTTATTCCTCTGTTTCAAGGATGATTCAAGGAACATCTGAAGAATTTAATTTTTCTTTCTCTTGTGAAGGAGAGGAAGCTCTACTTTTCAGTAAAGAACAGTGGGAAAATCCAAATGATTTATACTTAAAAAATTCATGTGCAGAGCATGATGATATGAGCTATCTTGAGTATGAGGAGCAATTGTGAAATGTCTAATGAGTTCATTGTAAAATACTTCACATCTAACCATTATTAAGATTTAAGAATTTTCCCATTCACCCTCGGGAGAAAGCAGGACCTCTCAAAAATGTTATGACAAGAAAGGAAGGGGGGCAGAATCTAAGAATTGCAAGTAGGGTAAGCCATTCATCTAGGATTAGAGAGTCCAGGACTGAAATCCATATCTTGCAACAGGTTTAAAGGGTAAATCCACATAGTCCAATGAAGTACCATGTAGGCACCCAGGATAGCTTGCTCAGAGCTAATTCACACTCTAGGAGCAAAGGACTTGCACTATCTCTTCATGGTGCTGAGAAACAGTGCAAATACACTGGGGAAAGCACCGCACTGAAGTGGAACAACCAAGCTTCACAAGTCCGTAACCAGTCACTTTTTGACTTCTTGTTTTGACCTGGCCATATTTCCATTTTATGCCCAAAGTATCCTGTAATGCCCAACAAAATTATACTCAGCTTGTAGAGATATTGTATCTTATTACATATCAGATAGTATAATAATGATTAATATTACACAGAATATTCAATTGCTATAGTGCTTTATAAATATTGTTATTTTGTAGTATAAATGTGCATGTATAACTTGTGATTGTTTTCTTGGCTTGGTGAAAGCAGTATTTTTTTAAAAAAAGAAAATATGACTGCTTTTATTTCACATTACTTTGTAAACATGGCATATGGAAGAACTACTAATGCTCTTTATGTTTCCCTGCCTTAGGGCTATTCAAGATTAAAAGAATTTCTGATAATTTTGCATTAATAAATAAAAAAGTATAAATTATTTGCTCCATGTGCAGTCCAAAAAACTTCCAATAATAAGAAAATATAGACAATTAAATTGGCTCAATTTTTATGAATTTTGAAAACCATAACCTTTAAATATTAAACTCAGACATTTGAATACTGTAATGGTAGCCTTCTGGAAATATCATCATTATAACAATCCTTTACTAGAAACAAGACATAATTACATGCCAGATAACAGACACAGGGTTAGTACTGGAACATTTTTTAAAGCAGTGTTTCTAAACCTGAAAAATACTCTGGGATGTCGTCTCTGTTCCTGTTAACTCACTTACTTATATATACTTCTAGGATAAGTGCACCACCTTGTGTTCAGTATAAATACTTGTTGCAAAGCAGAAGACATGACAACATTATAATTAATTCAGTAACTATAAAATCTGTTTGTATATTAAGATACAAGGTATCCCTACATATTCCACACATATTTTTAAAAATAAAATATTATCACTAAAAAGAGTGTAGAATCAAAGTGGTTGAAATTTTGTTTTTCTATATATTATTTTCTATAATCTATAATTTACATATAAATAATTACTGGTTCAAATCCAAGTTCAAAAAAAGAACTTTTCATATTTTTTTCTTTAAATGGTAATTTTATTTAAATTATAGGGTTTTCATGCTGTAAAAATATAACCATTTATCTAAGATTTAAAGTTATTAAAATGCATCAGCTTGAACTATATGTATAGTTCGAATTTGCTCCCTTCTGTTGTAATAGCTATGAACTGTTTGTTGTACTCAGCTGATCCCCAGAGAACTTGTGCTCTAGACCATTTCCCAGCTTCACTGCCCTTCTCTGGACATGCTCCAGCAACTCAATGTCCATCTTATAGTGAGGGGTCCCAAAGTGACCACAATATTTGAGTTACAGTCTCACCAGTGCTGAGTACAGGGGCACGATCACTTCCCTACTCCTGCTGCCCACACTAATGCTGATCCAAGTCAGGATGCTGTTGGCCTTCTAGGCCACCCGGGCACACTGCTGGCTCATATTCAGCCAACTGTCAAACAGAACCCGCAGGTCCTTTTCTGCCAGGCAACTTTTCATCCACTCTTCCCCATGCCTGTAACATTGCAGGGGGCTGTTGTGACTCAAGTGCAGGACCCAGAACCTGGCCTTGTTGAACCTCATACCACTGACCTCAGCCCATTGATTCAGCCTGTCCAGATCCCTCTGTAGAGCCTCCCTACCCTCAGGCAGATCAATACACCTGCCTAACTTGGTGTAAAATGTAAACTAACCGAGGTTGCCCTTGATGCCCTCATCCAGATCCTTGATAAAGACACTGAACAGAACTGGCCCCAAGACTGAACCGTGGGGAACTCCACTTGTGACCAGCTGCCAACTGGATTTAATGCTGCTTACCACCACACTTTGGGCCTGGTCATCCATCAAGGAGTATGTTCATCCAAGACACAAGCAGATGTTTTCTCCAGGAGAATACTGTGGGAAATGGTGTTGAAAGCTTTATTAAAGTCTAGGTAGTCAACATCCATGCTACAGTCTTTCCTTCATCCATCAAGGGTTATATCATCACTTCGCTTTGCTCTGTTTCATCAAAATCCTTCATTAATCTGGGTAATACTTACTGTAATTCCCTTGATATGGCACATGACCACCCCAGAAGTGACGATATACAGTTTTAGATTATGCTAACATCATGCAATTTCATTTGTTGGCTATTCTTACCCAAAACATTCAGCTTTGGGACACAGAAGTAACATGTGTGTTCCCAGCTGTTACTTTTAATCTAATTATGAAACCATCTTTTCAGAGAGTCGTAAAAGGGTTGAGGTTGAAAAAGACTCAGGGACATGGTGTAGTCTGATTCTCCTGCAGGTCACCTACAGCTACATCTGTGTCCATCTGAGTTTTGAATATCTTCAGTGATGAAGATTCCACAACCTCACTGGGAATCCAGCTCCTGCAGAGTGTTTGACCAGCCTCGAATTAAAACTTTGTTCTTGAATTTAAGAGTATTTTCCCGTATTTCATTTAGTGCTCGCTAGTTCTTGTCACGTCACTGGTCACCTCTGAGAAGAGCTTTATTCTGTCTTCTTTGCTCCCTCCCATCTGGTATTTGTACTCGTTGATGAGATCCCCTGCTAAGCCTTCTCTTCTCCAGGCTGAACAGTCCCACCTCTCTCAGCCTGTCCTCATACATCAGATGGTGCAAGCCTTTAACAGTCTTTGTGGTCCTTTGCTGGACTCACTCCAGTAAATCCTTATCTGTCTTATTTGGAGGAGCTCAGAACTGGACACAGCACTGCACGTATGGTCTCACCAGTGTAGAGCAGAGGGGAAGGATCATCTCTCTTATCCTGCTGACAATGCTCTTTCTAATGCAGCCCAGGATCCTGGTAGCCTTCTTTGCTATAAGGGCACATTGCTGGCTCATGGTTTACTGCACACCAGCACCTTTTCTGCAAACTTTATTTCCAGACAGTTAGTCCCCAGCCGTTAGTGGTACATGAAGTTATCCCTCCTCAGCCACAGGACTTTGCATTTCCTTTGGAGAGTCTGCTTGAAGTTCCTGTTTCTCCAGCCTTTTGAGGCCCATCTGTACAGCCACCCAACCACTTGGTCTATCAACCAGTTCTTCATGGTCTGTGAACATGCTGAGGATTCACTCTGTCCCATCATCCAGGATATTAATGAAGAGGTTAAAGATTATTGGCCTCAGTACTGACCCCTGGGGTACATGACTAGTGCCTGTCCTCCAGCTGGACTTCATGCTACTCATCACAAAATGTTGATCTTGGCAGTTCAGCCAGTTTCTGTCCAACTCACTGTCTATTTATCTAGACAATATTAATCAGTTTTCCTATGAAGATGTCATGGGAAACCGAGTTGAAAGCTTTTCCTAAGGTGAGAAACAAAATACCCACTGCTTTCCCCTCCAGTCCTCCAACTGGAGAAGGCTGTCATGTTAGTCAAGCATGACCTCCCTTTCGTAAGTCCGTGCAGGCAACACTCTTCTTGTCCTTATATGTTTGGAAATGGTTTTCAGGATTATTTGCTCTGTCTCCTTCCAAAGGATCGAGGTGAGGCTGACTGACCTGTAGCTCTTGGGATTCTCCTTTCAGCTTTCTTAAAGATGCAAAAGCATTTATTTTCTTCCAGTCCTCAGATACCTCCACCAATCACCATGATTTTGTTCAAGACATAGGTTAAACTATCAAGTGTTGCTGATGCTTCATACCTTGTCTGCTTAAATCCACTCCTGTCCTAGGTTCTGTAATAACTTCAAGAAAGCATTGGGACCAGATCCATCTTCCTGTAAAACAATCCTGTATACTAACAGTTCATTTACCTTTTTGCTATTAATAAAATGTCCTTGATGCAGCACCCCAAGACCCCCTTGCTTTGACTCTTAATTCCTCCAAGGTGCAATGGAACAGACGAGTTTTTAGCTTCTCTTGATATTTTCATTCATTCCAAGAAAAAGCCTTCATTAGAGTAGGAAAAATATATTGATTTCTTGTCCACCGTAATCACTCCTGGTTCAAGTGACCACAGAGAGGACTTGACTGTACTAATTTTATAAACATGAACAAGTGGGGGATGTTTGTCATTAGGTTTAGGAATACTACATTTGGGTTTCTCTCATGCTAAGTTTGCTGTACCTCTGAAGTTGCTCCGCCTTGCTCTTCATCTAGTTTGGACATTTATTTGCATACCATCTCTTTCCTCTACAGTTCAAAACCACAATTAGAGAAACTGAATTTTTATTTCTTTTTTCTTCCTTTCTATTGCCTTTTATTTCCAGAGCTCCCTGTCATCACTTTGCATAATTATTTCTTCTTCTTAAATCTGTAAAAATGTCTTCTGTATTGTTCTTATTTTTTCTCTTTTATTTCTGAAACATTTCCTAATATTTTTCATTTGATATTGAATCTTTTGTCATTTCTTTCAATGCAGAATTACTTAACTGTCATATAATTCTGCTCTGCAGTTCTTTTTTTCACTTTTCTTTCACTTCCTTTACTACCATCCTCTAGTTCTCCTTTCTTCTTACTAACACTATACTTCTAAATTAATTTATTTCTGTCTTGTACAACTTTTCTTCCTTCCCTTAAACTGTTCCCTATTGTAGTAGGGCTGTTCTTCTATTAATCCTTTCTTTGCTGTTGCATTCAGGATTAAATCAGACTTATTTTAAAGTGTGAAAAGCAAATCATAGACACCTAGAAATTTCTGCATGTCCCCACCACTTCACTTTTATGGCCTTTCATGCCACTATACATGGTTTTCGGTGTTTTAGTGTTGGTTCTTTATGTCTTCTTTATAGCTTTATTAGCATAAACTTTCCCAATTCTTCAATTACTATTTTTTTTTCTTAATCCCCTGTTGCTCTCTGTGATTTCTCCATTTGTCACTTGGGTGTTCTTATCTTGTGCACTTCCTACTTAGTAACATGGATTTTGAATGAATGTCTACTTAGGTCTTCTTAGGTTTCCCTTTCATAAATTCTCTTCTTCTCTGTTTCATTATTTAGAGTAGGCAGTGAGACGGCTCCTGTGTGTTGAAAAGAACCAGTATCTAAAGATCCTCACCTTGCCCAGAAAGAGACTGCAGCTAGTCTGTGAGAAAAATTATAGTGCCTCTGGTGGGTTCCCTGTATGCATCACATCATCATGTGACACAGTACCCTCCAGACTCAGCGCTCACTATCCTAAAATGACAGCAAGAGATAGATAAGGAGTGGCCCAAAGCAACTTCCCTTGCTAATATAGATGTGTGTTGTTCTGCTCTTTCTGTCCAGTTTAAACTAAAATTCATCCTGTAACAAACCTAAGACCTGACCAGGGTCACTGCAGCTGAGGAGATGCTATGCAGGATTTCTCCAAATATTGAACTGTGGGCAGAACCAGTCTGGCTGATCAGTTTTCTGCATTGGCTAAGAGATACAGTATACATGTACTCTTACATCTGAGCGGATGGTTGTGTATTAGGGGGCGTGTACAAATTTTGAAGGCATTTACTATTCGTTTAACAGGCCATAACTGCTCTGAAGAAGATATTACAGTCAGTTATGGATATCTCAACTTCCAACCCTCTTACAGAAAAGTGGATTTCTTGACATGATATACGGAGTTATTAATTTCTACAATATAAATCCTTTTTACTGCCCTTAGTTAGTAAACCATTGAAGCAGTCATCTGTTCCTAGCCAGTCTCTGTGCTATGCATATATGTTGTCATAGGAACTGCTTTTAAAGTTGCAGAGGAGAAAAATTGCCATGAAGCATGAAATTCTAACTATCAATAACATAAGCATCACAATTCCTTTCTGATTAGTTAAGAGGCTTAAGTTATTTTTAGCTTTCTCTTAAAAATAATTATGATCATGCTTTTGGGTTGTTTGAGCTAAATATATATATATATAAAATGTTCTTTTCTGCTGATTTAACACAGATTTGACTACTAAATTTGTAGCTCTTTTTTTAAATGGAGGAAGGTATTCTCACTTGGTTTTAATAAAAGAAATATGAGTCATTTATCTTTACTATGTTACATAATTTTGGAATAGTATCTTTACAACTCCAGCACCTAAGGATCTCCCAATACTTGAGTAATTAGCACAGTCTAGCAGCACGTACAACTCCTTCTGATGGCTTCCAATCTGCTTCCCCACAGTAACAGTACATGGTCTTCAGCAAAGTCTTCATCCTGCAATTTTAATCTGCATGGTTCTCCCAGACCATGGGACACTGAAGACTGTTGATTTTTTCTTCACAGCTGTGATAAAAGGGGTGGTTTTTTATTGTAGCTTTTCTTGTGACCAAAAGATTTTGAAAATAATTTTCTTTTTCTGCGTATAAATGTTCAGGCACTGTTGGTACGGGCACTAAAGTACATATCTTCTTTGAGTCACATAAGTTTTTTTGAAACTGAAGTTTCAGCAATGAACTTTAGAACAAATTATTTGCTGTACACTGGATCTGGAAGGGACACAGTTAACTTTTTTTCATAGCAGCCCACAGGGTGTTGTGTTTTGATCTGTGGCTAAAACTGTTTATAACACACCAGTGACCCTCCACCAATGTATGGGGGGCCAACATGCTACAGGCATGATTGGCAGACTATGGGAAATTCCATCTGTCTTAGAGAGAAATGAAAACCTTTTGCCACAGAATAATAAACAGTGTGTGACTTGAGTGCTCTCAAGGCTGCATGTCAAATCTTAAATATGCTCAAGGAACCTGTGTTGTATACCTTTCTCCTATTACGGATTACATGATCACGTCTAGATTTATTTGTTGCAGAGAGCTGAATGATTTACTACTTAATATCATCTTTTTCTCTCTTGTTTTTAGCCCCTTGTGAAGCCAACACATTCTTTTGCCACAGTAATATGTGTATTAATAGTACATTGGTTTGCAATGGACTCCAGAATTGTGTGTATCCTTGGGATGAAAACCACTGCAAAGGTAATGTGTAGAATTGGAAATATCAAGTCATTTAGTCTGCATGGGATACAGCATATTGCCCCTAGTTTCCTGTTAAATGTGTGCCAGACAGGTCAAAGCTCAGGAAGAGTAATTCAGCAATAGAGAAAATGAAGAGAGGTAAAATTCCCAATGTATTTTACTTTCAGTGTTTGCATTTGGTTTGCTTGGTGTTGATTTGTGCTGCTTATGTCCTTCTGGATGGTTATGTCCTTCTGTCAGGCTTTCTGATTGCTTTGTCTCTGTTTCCCATACAATCTAAAATGTAATTAAAAGTCAAATTTTGGTTCCTTTGTCATGGTTACTTTTGTAGTGGAGTCAAATATGGTTAGCAGGTGTCTTTTAGCTGCATGCCATGACCATAATAGCCCAGGTGAACCAAAAAGCCAAGATGAAGTGGAATTAACACCATAGGAAAGCAATCATCTGCCTATAATAAAGTGAAAATGAAGAGCAAGAAATAAGCACAGAAAATCAGGAATAATGTTTGTTTCATAGGTAGAGACCAGTGTTCCTAACCAGATGCTGACAGTGGTTTCTAAATATTACAGTTTCTGAAAAAAGCAAGACAAAACAAAAGACCAAATCAGCTTCTGTGTTATCTTCAGAGAAAACAGATTAACTAATTTACACCGCAGACTAGGAAGACAGTTCACTTCCCTCCCCCTCCCCCCACCCCCCTAGCCCCTGCTCCTTGCTAGTGCAGATTTGTTCCAGGAAACAGGGGACATGACAAATTTAGGAACAAATCAAGAAAAAAATTCAGAGTGAGATGGATTAGCAGTCAGCCCCTAAATCTGCTGAAGCCTGTAAAATCCTGACAAGCAGTCCAATAGCATAAAACACAAATGAAAATATATTTCAGAGCAAAATTGTGGCATGGCATAATATCCTTCAAAGAAACTAAACATATGATTGGGAAATAATTATCTGTTCTCTAGTTCTTCAGTGCAGGTGAAAACAGAAAACCTTCCTCACTCTTCAGTTTCCAGAATGGTTTTCATCTTTCACTTGCCAAGTGTGCATTTATCCTCTCTTGTTTTTCTGAGTAGAAAAAGGAGGTTTGCTGATTCCAGCAGAAAGGTTGTTTGTTGCTGTGTTGCTTTTTCTAACTCTGCTCCTTCCTCAGAGTCTGTGTCAGTCAGAGAAACTCCAGGTGACTCATCAAGAGTAGGCAATGGGGAGTACTGAGAAGTTAATTTTTGATATCTAGGAGATTCTGAAGAGATGGATGTTATTGTTTTCATACCAATAACTCATTTCAAAAGCTTTTTATTGAGACCTTTGATATGTTTTTAGTTGACAGGAAAAATTACGTTAAACTGGGTGTTGAAACTTAACCACAGTTGTTGAGTTTGCTGTGCCTGTGAGAGACTGATGTGAATGCTTTCAGCCTGGATTTCTGTAAGGCTCAGTCACTGTCTCATGTGTCTGCAGCCATGTGAAAGCAAATCACATAGAATTATACAAACAGTAGGGTGAAACTGGCTTTCTTTTTATTATTTTACTGCGTATTTTCTGATTTTTCTTCATTCACAATGCTGAATTTGGGGCCTGTCTTCCTAGACGCCCCTGAGCAAAAGATAGGTAGGATTAGCTTTGGGATTTTTATGGGTGTTTTAAAATGTTGCAATTAATAAGTCAGAAACAAAAGAAATAAATGGCACACTTGTTTTGTTCTTCCTTTCTGAAACCTCAATTTGAATAACTTTTCTATTTTCTCCTGATTTAGCTTTTTCATTGAACACTGTGAACAGTCCCAGTCATAAATATTAGGACTTAACCAAAGTTCCCAATGCAAAAAAAGAATTTCTTCTAAAATCCTGTAAAGTCTTGCTCTTTCATTGGTCCTAATATCCTGGTTGCATAGATTTTCTGGAAGAGACAGAAAATAATGACAAGAATATCTGTAATAGTCTTGGGGGCTTTAGGACGCAAATAAAGTTCAGAGGTGATACTAAATCCACCTGCTTGTTATGGTGGTTGCTTTTTAGAAAATGTAAATAATTCTTTCATCTAATTAAGTTTGGAATATACCCTGAATAAATCACTTTCATAGTGAATAGGCACACAGAGGACCCGTGTGGTGTTTATTTGGCTTTCACAAATACCTGATTTCTCCCTTTTTTCTTTCTGTCAGTGAGATTGATTAAGTGAACTCAGACATAGACTAGGCTCAGTTTTGCAGAAATCTATGAACCCATCATGGCTGGGTTGTGTTCTTGAACTGCAATTAATGCTGTGCTTTTTTTTTTCTCCTGTCACACAGAAAAAAGAAAAGCTAACCTATTGGACCAACTTACCAATACCAGTGGGACTATAATTGGGGTGACTTCTTGCATTGTGATCATCCTCATTGTTATCTCTGTTATAGTACAGATCAAGCAGCCTCGTAAAAAATTTGTCCAAAGGAAAACAGACTTTGATCAAACAGTGTTCCAGGAGGTGTTTGAGCCTCCTCATTATGAGTTATGCACCCTCAGAGGGACTGGGCATACAGCCGACCTTGCTGATGTTGCAGATGACTTTGAAAATTATCATAAACTGCGAAGATCATCTTCAAAATGCATTCATGACCATCACTGTGGATCACAAGTGTCTAGCATTAAGGGCAGCCGTAGTAACCTCAGCACAAGAGATGCTTCTGTTTTGACAGAAATACAACCCCAGCCTGTAAAACCACTCATTCAGCCCATGAACAGGAGAAATATCCTTGTCATGAAGCATAGCTACTCACAAGATGCTGCAGATGCGTGTGAGATAGATGAAATTGAAGAGGTACCAACCACAAGTCACAGGCTGTCCAGACATGATAAAGCTGTTCAGCGGTCAGTATCAATAGATTTTTGATGAAGACTATTGTGTAAGGACTTGATTGCACAAACATTCACTCTTTATTCAGTAAAGACATATTTCCTTTCTTCTTTATTTATTGTTTAAATTTCTGTTTCCTGGTAGCACACATCATTTTATTACCTCTCTCCTCCTGTCTCTCCCATCTCTGCTCCTATTTCCTGAAGGATCCTGTATCTCAGTTTTACCTTTCTAATTTTCTTTTTCTTTTACTATTTTACTCATACCCACACGCATACACATACAGGTCAACAGAGAACGGGTACAACTTTTAAAAACCAAAGATTTTGTGTGAATCTAGTTTTTGAAAGAGCCACATCCATGTGGTTTTCTTGTAACCGAGGTAGCCTTGAATATCATCCACTTGGTTTAACATTCTAAATCAATACATCAGTAAATATAAAATACATGTATCCACTTCGATTGATGCATGGAACAATAACAAGAAATATAACCCTGGGGTAAGGAAACCCAATTTCTTATGAAATATTATCTTTTATATAATGAAAGACAATATTTGCAAAACTTTACTGTATCTGTTCCATTATTAATCACAGTATCTTGGCTTATCATATTAGCATATATATATTGATTAGAATATGAGACAGCATAGTGAATAGAGAATATTCATATATTTACATATAAGAATGTAGTAAAAAAAGAAACTTTCTAATAGAGAAGTCAAGCATATTTTTAATAAGAGATATTTCTACTGTTTATTGGACTTTGAATGACTGTAAATATGACTGATTAAAAGTTTACAAGTAAAAGAAAAAGAAAAGCAGAAACTTGAACAATTTATTTGAAAAAGAACATAGAAACTTTATATATATTTGTGTTTTCTCTTGCATGCATTATTTATGCACTTGTGACTGTTTACATGTCCTCCATATTTTCTTTGCACATTAAGGCATTTCTGTCCCTTTCAAAAGTTATTTGATTATTTTAATCTAATTGCATGCCAATGTAAATCACTTCATGAATATTGATCATATTATCATGGTGTACTGTTTATTAAGTATCTATATGCATATATTTCTTTTTTTCTGTGCAAACATTATTATTTTGAATGAAATAGCCATAACATTCCAGGTTCTGCCTCATTGGGTCTCTAAGCAAACATGAGTCTGAGTACAACACAACTAGGGTCTAAGAGACAAACCTGAGGTAAGTAAACATGCCTATACATCAATTGAACCATCTGTTGCTTCCTGTTTTATTTGTTATATTGCTAAAATGCATGTTAGCTCTCAAGTTACCTGTTGCCTTGTATGGGGAGAGAGAAGTTTGAATCCTGAGAAAACTGAAAGACAGATGAGCATTGTAGCATTGTAAACTAAGCAAAATCTATTAATTCCTTACTCTTGACAGCACTGTAATCATCCCCTAGCTAAATATAATCTTTATTCCAAACACACTATAAAGACAGATAATTTGCATGTCTCTCGTGTTTCAGTTTGTTGTTCATTTTTTTTTATTATTATTATTTACTTATGAAAATAAAATCTAGAGGCCCAGCATGTGAAACAGTATGCAAAACTTCACAATCTAACCCATGTGGAATCATCTGTTTTCAGTTCATTTTATTCGTTCAGCCTTGAGAGATGTTGGGGGAAGGGTATGTTGTAGTACTGTTAAATTTAGATTCTGTAGCACTAATGTTAACGTTAGTGAATTAAACCTTCTTTTCTGACTCTTTTCCTAGGCTTTTAATTTTGTATAATTTGTTAGCAACACTTACTCTCAATAAAAATAATCTCAGATATTTATAATGAAGCTATAGATAGCTGGTAGTTTGTCAATTTATATACGTATATATATACAAATACAGCTATGTGTAATACATGTTTATATGTGTGTGTATATATGTATACAGCAATTTTACTGGGAAATAATGCTTTTTGTTGTTGTTTCTAGACAGCATAGGTAAATATTTTCCTGTGTTTTTTTTCTCATAAAACCTATTTTAACTTTTTTTTTGCTTTCAGACAACTATTCATGCAGTCATGCAAACTCTGAATGGAAAAACCTATAGTGAATTATTTCATCTGTCTGAAAGAGAGTGAACATGTTTCTAATTTAATTTCATTGGCTTTATACAAACCTAAGAAGTACGGACATATTTTACTTCCATAGCAAAATATTCCCATTGCACAATCACATTTCTTTTAGTTCTTGGCCACCAAGTGCTCCTTAGTTTTTAAATACATTTGGAGATTTGCTGCAAACTTGAAGAAGAAATTAGCTCCTAACTAGGACTGTATTTTTTTTTGGTTTGGTTTGTTTTTTTTTTTGTTTGTTTTAGTTTTTATTTAGTTTGTTTGTCTGTTTGTTTGGGGGTTCTTGTTTGTTTGTTTGGGTTGTTGTTGTTTGTTTGTTTGTGGGGTTTTTTTGTTTGGTTGTTTTTTTGTGGGTTTTGTGTGTGTGTGTGTTTTGGTTTTGTTTTTTAACCTTAGTTTTATTTCAGCTGATATGTTTTTGTCTGTTACTTGCTCGTATGTTGTGTGATACATAGAAGAAGATTTACATTGAACTTTTGTTATATGTACATTGTTTTCATTATATAGACTGCTTGAGAATAGCGCGCTCCTGGGTGATTTTGAACATGCTACAATGAAATGTGAAACTATCGTCCCTGGAAACACCAGCTAGAGGTTTTATGGACTCTCTGACCAGCTATTCTCATATCATGACAAAATTCAGCAGTGTTGAGTAAAATTACTAGAAGGCAATAAGACTTTGGTTATTATGCTTATTAGTCATTTCTCTTTTTCTTTTTCTCTCCTCTTTTTGTTGCAAGTTAAATTTCCAAATTCAGGAACAATTTATTGAAATCAGGTATTTAGCCATTCATAATCACTTCAATAGAATGTTTGTTGGATAAGCATCTAGCAATATGACTGAATCTGACATTGAGAAAATAATCTGCATGTATGTTACCGAATATTTGAGTTGGCAAAAATCCCTTTATTAGATACATTGTAAAAAGCATGCATTCACAATTATTGCTGTTACTGTTCCATTTCTGTGTCATATGCTTGCTACATGTAACTTTTTATATAAAGATACATAAAACAATGTATAATAATTTCTTACCTTGAGTTTAATGACAATGTTTTCTTTAATCAAGTTTACAAATCTTGTGCAATTTGGAATAATAAGCTCAAAACATAGCTGCTAGGACCTTGAAACCCAAATACATCAGAAAATCAGCTCTCATCCCTCATTATTGTAATTCAAAATACATTTTTTTAATATATTTAAATGAATTCATAATACATAAAATTAATCACTTAATTTCACTTAAAAGGTTTGTGATAACCTTTGTTTTCAACTCTGTACTCTTAACTAATTTACTTCCATGGCAATTATTAGGAAGTTTGCTTCAGTGTAGCAGAGTAGCAGATTTTTATCAGTTATACAAATGTTATGGGTGGGCTCCAATTTCAGTGATACAGAGATAAACCACTTCCTTATTCAAGAGAAAGTGATATTCACAGTTCAAGCTATAAACATTAGTAACCAACTTTAAATCAAACCTGAGAGGTTAAGTTATTAAGGAATTATTGTAGGTTGAAGAGCCATAATTATTTCAGGTTGAAACCCTCCTCAGTTAAGAGGTAATAGTCATGCATACAGTCATAGTTTCATTAACTATTTAAAGTGTTATCTTCCAAATCCTATTTTAAAATGAGCTACAGTTCCTTCTTATACATATTGTGTCATTCATGCTCTTTAGGTTTTTCTGTATAAAAATTTTGCTAGTTTTATTGAAAAAGCAGGAAGAATTCTATGGATCGTCCCAAAGTATAAATAGATGGGGAAAATAGAAAACTCGAAAGACTGACATTAAAAAAAAAAGTATTATCTATATCAGCTATTTAGATATATAGTACATTGTTTACATAACTAAAAATGCAGGAAATCTGATTTCTACATAACTTCTACAAATGTGACTTAGGATTGACATGAGAAGAAGGGTTTCAAGTATTTGCCTTCTTTTTTGTACTCTATATTTGCAATGTATTTTCCGTAACTTGATTTTAGTTTGATTCTTTTTCTTTTTCTTTTTTTTTTTCTTACCATGTATTGGGCACAACAACCAGTCCTCTGTCCTCTGCAGTCATTGACAGTCACTGAGTCATCTCTGTTACATGAATATTTAGCATGCACTAGTAGTTCATTTCCAGATCAGAACTTCTTTCCCTATTCATATATGTTATCACTGCTTGTTTTCTTTATCTTTCCAAGTACTATCTCATGATCCTTTCTTAAGTATATTAAGATATTTCCCACTTCCATGCTTAAAATGGATGCATCCATGCATCCATTATAAAATTGAGGAAGAATGAAAGACCTGCTGCAAGAAACACATATACATGGACACAAAACTACGTGAATTTATAAATACTTGCTAATGGAGATAGTGTATAAATAAATATATAAGGAGAAATCTAAGTCTGTGAATTTAGCTTTGAATGATTCTATTGGTCACCTAGAAAAATGCTAAAGCCTTGGATTTTAAAGTTTCTATATAATAAAGTGCCTAAATCCCACTGAAACGTAGAGTTGTTCTAGTCCCTCCTAGATAAGCACAAAATTAAATCCATTTTATGATTTTTCCAGTGAAGTGTTGACTGAGAGAACTTAACTCTAGAAAACGTGGACATTAATAATTATGTCTCATGTGCATCCTTGTTTTCTTAAAAAAACTTAACTGAATTAGGGAAAATAAGTAAGAAACATAAAAACCTTTGTAAATACAGCAGGTAAAAAACAGTAAGAAAGGTGATGCTTCCTTGGTCTTGGAAACTCCTTTAGAAACATGTTATCTAATAGCTAGGTATAACTTTAAAGAAAAACACAACTCTAAGAGACAAAATATATGTATTTTGTGAACAGTGTCAAATTATAAAAATATCTGTTAAAAATAAACACAAATAAATTAAAAACCTATTCAAATATTATAACTGAAATATTTAAAATTAAGTCATTATATTCTGTATATAGTCAGCACAAACGGTGCATTATTTTTTAATATATAAGAAATGTTAGTACCTTAACCTTCTATTTTTCTCCATTTTTATGCTGGAGGTATTCTCTTGAACCTATCAATAATGTAACCAATGGGATGTAATAAGAGAAAATAAAAAGGTTTCCTGCTTAAAAAAAAAAAAAGAAAAGAAAAGACAAGAAAAGGAAACTGAGAATAGGATGTTAATTAGAAGAAGGGTATGAAGGATTATTACTCATACCTGTTGAAAAATTTACAGACATATTTAGGACAGAAAAATTCCTTAGCAACCAAATAAAAATTTACTGTCCATATCCAACCCAAAAAGAGATATGTAATACCTCTGCCTTATAGAACACTGTCCTGCAAACAAGAAGCTGTCCTTTTGTGTTTTCTCATCTTCTATTTTATGTGCAATCTCCCTGCTACCATAAAGATGTTCCAGCTGAGGGAGCACAGCTGAAGAGCTAAGTGACACAAAGAATGAAACTGCACCATTCAAAACTCTATTTAACACAGAAGGCTGTATCTGATCTGGAAGTCTTTTATCTCCTCAATCCTGGCTCAACATTTGACATGAAGTCCTGGATTCATGTCTTGTCTTCTCTTCCTCATCATTAACTTAGCATCATCTTTCTTTACCCTTTGATGATTATTTGACATCTTTATCACTGCTGTCTTTCTTTTCTGTCCACAGTGCGTTTAGTTTTGTTCTCTTCTCTCCTCCAAATTCACCGAAAATGTTGAAATCCTATCAGCTCACTGACCCTGTGTAACCCTTGGACCCACCTATTTCCCAAGTATCACTTCAGAGACATCTTAATCTTGCCTTGCCTATAAACAGTAAAATGAAATCATGTGAAAGCCGCATATCCTAATTACCTTTAATTTATGTAGCACAACAAAAGCTATGAAGGTGCATTGCAAAGGACTGGAGTATGGGCTTATTAGGGGTACTGGTTTGTATTTTAATGACTGTGCATCTGTGTTGTCTAGGCCGTCTACCTCTGTGTTGGCATGCCTGCTCCTGCTATAGTCATACCTCAGAAAGAGAAACTCACTTCCACCCCTTTTCTTCTCTCAGTGATACCTGCACCACTGCCAAACCAAGTTCTGTCTCAAGAGCTTCTATATTTACTCCTATGCTGTATTTATATTAGCATGTCTCTCCACACCATGTAAATCCCACTCCCCCTGTGTATAAAAATGCACTTGAGTTGTGCAACCTGACAAACATCTGCCAGTGGTGTGGCAGATCTGTTATCAGCAAGGTAAGAACATCACTTGCCAGGAGAAGCAGGAGTTGCTGCTTCCCTCCGTTTTCTTTCCCAGGAAAAGGAGTCATGCTGATCCACAATCTCCCAACAAGTTCCCTATGGGACAAAAGGGAAGCTGCCATCCCCTTCAAGCAAGAAACCATGACTAGCAGTAGAGAGACAATCAAAGAAGAATGTGATGAAAATCAGAAAGAACAAGATTGCTCCCATTTCATTAGCAAAGTAACAGGCCTGACCAAGACCATGCAGCAGCATTGCATCTCTTCATTCTCAAATAAGAGAAGACTGAAGTGCAATCCTTCTTTATCCCAAGGAGCCAGATACCAGAACTGTGAGTACTGATTCTGTTCAGGGCTCTGGAAGGACTCAACAGCTGCTGGAATAAATATAGGCAGACAAGGACTTACTGAGCATCCAGGAGCAGTCTTGAGATGCCACATGAGGTGGACAGCTCTGCAATATCTAGTTTAGTTAGACCTTTTAAGTTTCTGTCCTCCTCAGTTCCAATGAGACACATAGTAAACAGACTCCACTATTTCTAAAATGATGGGTTCATTGGAAAGTGATTCCGTGGTGTTTAATTTAGTTGGATGTGAAAGGCATCCATGGCAATTGCTGCAGCTGTTGTTAAAATAAATAAATAAATAAATGGAAAATTGAGCATTTTTACACAGCGCATATATATATGTGTCTGGTTAAATGAACCATTCAGCTGCATCGAATGTATCAGTAAATGAAGATAACTTCCATCAGAGGTTTTGCTAATAAAAATGTAGGGCCTGATTCATGCTTTATGCACATCATCCTTCTAGATTCTGCTTTTTTCTGAGCAGTGAAAACTTTAACTGGGAAAAATCAGTTTGTTGAAAGTGAATGGCTTTCATGGTCTTTAATGAGCACAAAATATAATTTACACTGGGGAAGGAGAACTTCTTTCCTCACTTCTTGCTTAGTACTAGAGGAATTTTCAACATCAGTGAAAATACTCTCTGTCCTTTTGTTTGACAAATCAGTGATTCGAAGTGAACTTAGTGTTCTATACTTAACTGACCCATGTAAGTTGGAAAAGAAAGTAAAATAATGAAAGAATAGGACAGAAATCTAAAGTAAGCATACATTCCCAATGACCAGCACAGCAATAATTTCTTTAAGAGTTACGAGACTAACAGCTGAACAGTTGGCTATTATGTAAACCTAATCATAACCCTCATTTATGTAACAAATTTCTTGTTAACATAAAATGGAATTCAGCTAGGAATGTGAACAGTTTTATATGTGTAAAGCAGTTTAAAATGATAATTCAATTACTTAAAAATCTGTAACAAGGGGATGATATTATCTACTTTGGGACAGACATTTTAAATACAATACAACTAATTTTTTCTGTCCAGGAAGAATTATTCTCTTTTTTTTTTTTTTTTTTTTGAGCCACACCTCTGCATTTTGAGGTTTCCTTGAGAAATGAGAGAATTTTTTAATCCCTTTCCAACTTTTTCACTTTTCTATTGACTGGTTTGATATCAAAAACACCTATAGGATGGTTTTGTTTAAAAGTCTGAGAGACCTGAAGCTGTTTAGCCTGGAAAAGAGAAGACTCAGATGGGATCTTATTAATGTTTACAAATATCTGAAGGGTGGCTGTCAAGTAGAAGGGGCCAGTCCCTTTTCAGTTGTGCCCTGTGATTGGGCAAGAGGTAATGGTAGCAAGCCAAAACAAGGGAAGTTCCACCTTAACACAAGGAAAAATTTCTTCACTGTCAGAGTTACAGAGCCTGGAACAGGCTGCCTGGAGAGGTCATAGAGTCTCCTTCTCTAGAGACTTTCCAGACCCACCTGGATCTGTTCCTGTGTAGCCTGCCCTGGGTGTTCCTGCATGGGCAGAGGTGTTGGACTCAACGACCTCCAGAGGTCCCTTCCAGCTCCTACCATTCTATGATTCTATATTCTGAGCATATCTGGCACATCTTTAGTAATGAAACAATACGTTATAAATTTGCTTGCAGGAGGGATTTCTTCAACTGTTATTCAAATTACAGGGCAAATATCCAGGCCCCGAGACTTGTGCTGTCATTTGAGAGTAACTTTAGTGACATGAAGAATCTTGTTAATTTTTAGTGTGTTGATGCAAAATCTACAGTAATCTGGGTAAATATAGAGTGTTAGTTATCTAGTAATAACATAAATCTTAAATTATTAGAAATAATAGAAATATGGCATCACCTTTTTTTTTATATCACCAACACATTGGTCATTGAAAAAGAGGGTAATATTAACATGAAAAAAAATTCAGTTCACAGCAGAAGAGAGAAAAGATAATGTGACATTATTATTTTATATACTAGAGTTTTCAGATCTGTGATTCTTCTCCTTAAATTCACTTAGAAATCTTAGTTTTACTCCTCACCTTTTTATAATACTAACTTTGTACTTTGTCTATTGGATGAAGACTTTTGCAATTCAGTAGCTTATCTTGGTGGGGACTCAAAAGGAAAAAATACTTGCTGTGATAATATATAATACACAGCTTTTTTTAAAAAGGCTATCACATTTTAGCTGAATCACTTAGTGTGCTGCTGGAAAATTATTAGATCCAAGATGCATAAAACCAGAAAAGTACTCTGGAAGCTCCACATGATTTTAGTCCCCTAAGATTTTATTATTCAGTTGGCTTTGATCAAAAGACAGAAATCTCAACAGGCATAAACTGTTATGGAGATCTCAACAGTGACATAAACTTTATATAGCATAAAGTTTTAAACACACATCTGTTTGGAGTATATGGAGAAAAGCAAGTAAACACTTAGGAACTTTTTTAATGTTTTGAGAAAATATTTCTTCTGTCTCAGAATTAGTCAGACACATTTGCACAGGCATCTTTCTGCAAAATCTGTGCATGTTGACAAAACAGTTAAATCAAAAGAATACACTGCAATCTTTAAGAAGCAATAGAAGTAGATCATGGTAGTGAAAGTGTTTAGAAGCATGTCATGCAATTCTGAACCTAATAAATACTACCCTGAAGTACTGCAAAACTTAACATCTCCCTTTGGTTTCCTTCCTATAAGGTATATGTTTTCAAGCTGCTACATACCAAAGGAGAAATACCCAATGACATCACTAGGAAACTTCTTTCTTACTGAGGGTCTTGTCTAGTTCTTGAATAGGATCTTGTCATGCAGTCTGTTGCTGATGACACTAAATGGATGATTATTCAGAGGCAATGCTCTTCATGGCAGACCTGTTGTCATTTTTGTTAGCACTGCAAATCCCACTTCCAGCTATGATGGTAATAATAGAAATTAGTGGGTGATAAAGAACTTGGTCTAGTTAGGCCTTAACTATGTATCATCTGTATCTGTCTATATTTTAGCAGTCACCAGGGAGGCTAATTTAATTTAAAATGCAATCTATCACTCTGGTTTTCTTGAGACGTGGTCATTGAAAAATACCTTCCTGAAGTATTTCTTGTGGAATGCCATGACTCAAACGAGATTTGGCTTCATCATGAAGATCTGAGGCTCTAAAATTTTGTATCCTACCCTCCCCCCCCTACCCCCAGACATTAATTAACATTTTAAAGCTCTCCAATCTGTGTCAGAAGAACAAAGAAAATCTTTGCATCTGAAGATTGCTAGTATATTTTCTCAATGTGAAGAACAATCTGAGCACCATAGCCACATGGATACTTCTACTGTTAGAGAAGAAACAAAACCTAATGTTCCAACTATCTAGGTTTATGCCATGATTGTAGTTTTGCTGTGTGAATACAGCCATTATCCTCAGTTTCAAAGTAATACAAGAGAGGTGGAAAGCAAAGGAAGTTTCTAGAACAAAAAACAGCCCAAACCCAACAACGGTAAGTAAATAAATAATTGTATGCTTGTAAATAAAATTAATTTACAGTATAACATGGAGTGGAGACACTTTTGCTCCTTTTGGACAATTTACAAATACTCCAACGAGTTTATGGGGTTTGTTTTCAGACATTGATCAGGCATTGGCTACTATCTTTTTAGTTATGTTTGCTTCATCTAGTTCTAGGAATTATAAGCTCTCTACATTTCTAAATCCTTTTGGTTAGCCAGTCAGTTCCAACACCTTCTTGTGCTCTATGTATGTTATAGAACATTTAGAAACATTTAGAACTATGCTGTGGAACTCCTGTTGAGCCTAGCAAACATTGCATAGCTATGGCATCTAGCCAGTAATGCAATCATAGCACATTGTTTGAAAAATGGGCAAAAATGAGATGATGTAATGTAAGGTCACATTTGAGGACCCAACCCACAGAACCCTGGAAAAGGACCTTTTATTTAAAAGGCAGTGCAGAGTTATTTCTGAGGAGCTTCAATTTCTCCTTTTTCATATGCTAATGTCGAAAATGATAACAATCATTGTGAAGGGAAAAGGGGCAGCAAAAGCATAATCCAGTTTTTTTTTTCTTTCATGATAATAATAATGCTTATCTCTGCATCTGCTGCTTGGGTGATGTATTGTTTGGGGAGAATTCTGTGCTGATACAGGCTTTCAATCATAACAAGTAATGCTGATGCTTTTGCTAAGCCTCCACCAAGTTTGTTATTGAAGTTTCATAAAACTCATAAATCCAATAAGCATGATTTGAGACTATTACAGCATTTTGCCTTTGCTGTTTTCAACAGGAAGTACATTCTAAATTAAAAAATTGCAGGAAGCTCAAGTTTGAACAAAAGTCATGAATCTCTCCCCTCCCCCCAGTCATGCATATAGCAGAGTTTAATGGAGACTAATTTGTTAAAATGAAGTGCATATAGTGACATATGCTTTCCATCACTTAGTATGCCTATCTACCAGGTACGTGGATACTCCATTATGAACACAAGAGCCTGCATGTCCCCAGACAACAATAGGCAGTCATCAGATTCCTGAAAACTGCAAATGTGCCCAAGCTCATGCTGCAAGTATTTGGACTGATATCGCACAAAGAAGATGGACAGAGAAATACAAATGAAGCCTTTAATCCATTTCCAAAATATTTCATGTATGGCATTAAAAAATGATGATGAACATAAATTAAAAAAATTTAACAGTTCACTTTCTGAAGATGCTGCTGGTGTTTTATTCTGGGGGGGGGGAAAGATGCAGCTAACATGTCATGATGCTTAGAAAACATCTGTACTAACAGATCACGACTAAAGAAACTCCACACTCATTTTATTTGTGTTGTGTTACTGGCTTTTATGTCTTTCAATCACTCTTAGTCAATGTTAAAAGCTGCTAGTCAAAGGCACTTAATGTTTCAAAGCTGAATCTTGCTTCAAAAAGGTCTTGGATGGGTTGGACCCTTACTGGGATAAACACAGCAGGAGCCAAAGGGAATGATGGGTACTTGGCATTTCACCAAGTTTGTGCCACTGCAGGGACAGCAGGGAAGGAAACAACTTTGTCTGAAAAACTTCTATAGGTTTGTTGGACTCCTTAACTCCATTGTACATCAGAAACTAAAGCAGTGTAAATAAGGTCCCTTCTCTGTAAAAGTACTTCTTTTGCTGCAATCAAAAGAGTGTTAGAGGCAGATTCAAGCTGTCTGACATTCTTCCAATTTTTTACTGGGTGATTGATCATCTGCATCAGTTTTAATGAAGTAGAATTGATCTCTCCTGAACCTGATCTGGGAGGTTTCAAGCTTAGTCTCCCACATAAAAGAAAGTGTTCTCTAAACACTGGGCAAATGAGTTGGACTCTTTCTTAGTCCTTTCCCTTCGGTTTCCCACTCGTCCTAATGAATGGTTGTTTAAAAATAGAAAATGAACACTTCTCACAAGGTTACTTAGAGAGCTATGCAAGAACACCTAGAGAGTTGCATTTGCAGGTAATAAGTTTTAGAATTATTTCACAGCTTTAGGTAACCTTCCAATTGAAGGGAGACTCTGATATTGCATCTGTCTTTCCATGTTTCAGTTATGCTATTCCAGTAGAATTTGGAAGCTCCTGCTTCTGAGGTCTGGAAGAAAATCCCTACAGAAGAAGGAAAACCCCTACAGAAGAAGGGCTGTTCCCCAACATACACCTTAGATGAGTCTCCCTTCCTCTCAGCTCATTCACTCTCACAGATGATCAAGATCAAAGAGGTGGCAGCAACCAGTAGAAGCTGGAGGAGGGAGACCCTGAAGTGTTGTGGTTGGCAAGGGGAAATTGAGGTCTTTTCCTGGAATTTTATTACTGTTCTTTCACCAGTAACAATTAACAAGTTGTCTTGCATCCAGTAAAAGGGAGTGAAAGATTCTTTGGGCAGCTTGTCCTTATGTGAACTCACACATTACATGAACTTACAGCAAGTGCACACCTACAGAGGGTCCTGTAGGCAGAAGGGGATGTGCATTTTTCCCTCACCTAACCTCACCTAATCCTACTTCGTGTTTTTTTTGGTTTTGGGGGGTTTTAGGTTTTGGGGTTTTTTGCTGTTGTTTGTTTGTTTGTTTTTCCAGAGAAAGGTTTAATATTTATTGTGTTTAAATAGAAATACCTTACCAGCAAGGTGCTTAGACATCTCAGGTTTTAGTGCAGGACAGGTTTTAGACAATTCAGTAGGGCAGTCAGTTTCTATCAGAAAGTTCAGTATTCAACATTTTTATTTCAATTAATTCATAGTCAAAGTTACTTTACTCATGAGTACTTACTTCTTTTGACCCAGGTCAAAACAAACTCAATTACCTGCCTCTGTGACAGATTTCAATAAATCTTTATTTCTTTCTGCTAAAAAGGGAAGATGAGGGAAGAACATAACATATTTTATCTGAAGTCAGTTCCTAATTCAATTAGAGCTTCATCTTGGCCCCAATGAACTCACTGGGCTTTTTGCCACTGACTTTAATAAGGTTAGAACCAGACTTATAAATGCAGCTTCTTATTTATTCCAGATAACCAATTAAAATATTAAATATCTCAGGGTGAATGTTTCCTTCTCATCTACCTGTCCCTTGATATTGTGTTATTGCTTTTTGTTCTGTTTTTCATTAAGTTTTAATGAAGATTTCATCTGTATGTAGGTAAAAGAGGGCTGTTTTATTTTCAAATTTTTCAGGGTATGCTTCAGTTTTGATGGTTTCTAAAGAAAGAAAAAATATGAGCATGATTTTTTTCTACTGGAGGCCTAATCTACCAAATGTGCTTGCCTGAGGATGAATTTGGAAATGAGATGGTGAATAAGGGATATAAGAACAAGCATGCACTCTCTCGCCTCTTTTAATTAAAAAAAAAAAAAAAAAAAAGAATGCATTTGATTAGTAAGACTCCTGGTTCTCAAGTTCTCCAGAGAAAATAAGCCTCCTTTCTATTTCACAGGATGTCCTGTCCATTGTGAAAACAAGAATAATAAAAATTCCTAATAGTTGGTTTCATTTCTGAAGCCTTGCTACATTCATACAGGGACTGTGTACTTGTTGGGTTGCAGTGTATATACAGCAGGAATACAGCCTGGCTAACACTTGAATGAATGTATATTGTCCTCCTTTCAAGTAAATGTTTGAAAATCATAACTTTGCTCTAAGTGCAGATTTTGCACTACAGTTACTGATATATGCCTTATTTGCATGGCCAAAAAAGATACTAGTTATCTCTTGTCTATGCGGGTACACCTGGTACATTGGTATACACACAAGGATAGCTGCAGACACTTTTTAGTGCTTCTGAAATTAATTAAAAAAAATTAATTCTTACTTGAATTTAATAATAGCAGGGGGATAGAAGGCAAGAAAGTAAAATCCCACCCAATCTACTGACATAGCAAGTCAGTAAGAGCCTATTTCTAATGATATGCAATGTAATTAAGTCTACTAACCTCTTTTATTCTAAAAAACTAAATTACAGACTAGAGTGTTACATGCATGATAGCAATTGCCATTCTCTGTAAGAATTAAACTTTTGTCTGCTTACAAGGGTTTCTATTGACAAAACTGTCTTGTGAATTCATTGTGGGCTTATTTATCAATGTCTCTAGGGAACATTACAGACTGATCTGAAATTTCTGCCTCAGGTGTATATTGAAAAGACTTAGAACTTCTGAAAACAATCAGGAGTTTAATATACAAATACTTTTGCCTAATTATTGACTTGAAAACTAGCTTAAACAATCTAGCAGATGTCCTGATGGCATTAACTTTTCCCCCTGATGAGCATGCTTGAGTGTCCTCCTGCACACTTTGAGTTCCTTGCAGTAGATATAGCAAGGGCAAGAAATAATTTTTCTCTATACAGCACTGTGCTGTGAAATCCTCTCCAGTAAAGCATTTTATCTTCACTAATACTTTTTCTTTCTCAGTTTGGGACATTTTCTATGCACTGTACATCCCAGACAGCTTACAGGGTTTGAATTTCGGTCAGTGTCACTGTGAGGCTCTAAGGGCAGGAATTTAACAATTGTTTAGTTAAATAAAATGGGAGCCACAGATCAAGATGTTATTTATAATCTAATGTCCCAGGCTAATTTTAGTAGCCAAGCTACACATGCCTCGAGCAAGTAGTTGCTAAACCTTGCTTAAAGACCTTTGATGTCTATTGATCTTGGTGGTTATAGCCATACCTTTCATCTGGTAAGTGATAAATGGACATCCTTGGATAAATTGAAAACCACATGAAAGCAAATTAATGCCTTTTATTTAAACAAATAGATATGAAACTTTATTTTGTCTATATTGACTCTAGCCAACAGCATATAAATTGCATTAATTTTCCTCTTGTTTTTCACCTGATCCAGGTGGTGAGAGGCTTTCATTTTATCCAACAAGTTTAAGAGACTATGGTTTGAATTAAACAGTACTGACTAGATATCAATTTAACCAAGAATGAAGGGATGGAATAAGATATTAAGTCAAAACTGAAAACAGACCTTCATTTGTTCAACAGGCTTGCAATTGGGTTAATTTTTGTGTGACTACATTCTAAGCTGAAGCAGAGTATCTGACCAGAACTTCTTAGATGAAAGAAAAGAAATAAAGGTCACAGAACTTTATCTCAAAACAGGTGTTCCTTGCCGTCACTCATGACTGTGAGTTTTAGATATGATTAAAATTATACCGTAGAGTAAGGCAAATTTTCCTTTCCCATAAATTGGAAAGATTTGTGAAATGACCTAAGTTTATTTTACAGCAAAATAATAATGTGATTTTTATTTTATTATAATATCTAAGTGTTTTGGAAAGAAATACATGAGTCTGAGGTGATTCATACCATTGATCCAAACCAGAGGCTTCTCTGTGTTTTGGAAGACACCTTGGATGAGCAACCTTCTACATATCCATGTGCAAAATAAATATATTCCTCTGGGAAACTGGCATATTTTGATGTAGAAATTTAAGACTTGCTTCCTTTATCTCTAAAATTAATTAGTATAAAACTTACAGGAGATTTTCGAGTGGCTTAAAAAAATCTGAGTGGTGAAGCAGTATTGCAGAAATGTTTCTGGTAAAATAACAGAAGTACAAGTGAAAACAAAACCAGTTCCTCTTCAGCTCAAACCAGCTTGAATTGATCTATTTCACTGATGTACTGGGAGGATGATGACATGTCTGCAAACATTTATAGATCAGTGTATTTGCTGATGTGTTCATCGTAAACCCTGTTGAAATTATGGCAAACTGAAATTGATTTTAATTTTTTCTGAGCACAATTAGTGGAGCAATTAGTAATCAGTAATCAATTTAAAAAAAGAAAATGCTTTAATTTTTGAGCCATTCTTGTCAGTAACAATAACCAAGGTAAAATAATAAGTAGTACTAATGTCAATTTAATAAAATTTGAGCAATGGATAATGCTAGATATCTTTTGGAATGTCTGTCCAGTGCTTTATCAGAAATACAAATTTTAAACAAACTAACCACAAACTATGTTTGTTTCAGATTTTTGTTTTATATAAAACTGATCATAATACAGACATTATTATATCTGATTTAATAGCACTATAGATCAAACAAGGCCAAGTACTGGGTCCTGTACTTGAGTCACAATAACCCCCTGCAATGTTACAGGCTTGGAGAAGAGTGGATGGAAACTGCCTGGTGGAAAAGGACCTGGGGTTCTGGTTGACAGCTGTCTGAATATGAGCCAACTGTGTGCCCAGCTGGCCTAGAAGACCAACAGCATCCTGGCTTGGATAAGCACTAGTGTGGCCAGCAGGACTAGGGAGGGGATCATCCTCCTGTACTCACACTGGTGGGGACAAATCTCAAATACTGATTCTGTTGTGGGCCCCACACTACAAGAAGGACACTGAGGGGCTAGAAAGTGTCTAGAGAAGGGAGTGCCAGTGAAGGGTCTAGAGCACAAGTCTTCTGACAATTGGCTGAGGGAACTGGCGTATAGCTCTGAAAAAAAAAGTAGGCTGAGGGAAGACCTTCTCACTCTGTACAACTGCCTGAAAGGAAGTTGTAGTGAAGTGGGGGTCCATCACTTCTCCAAAGTTAACAAGCAATAGGACAAGAGGATATGGCCTCCAGTTGCACAAGGGGAGCTTTAGAAAAATTTCTCCACTGAGAGAGCTATCCATTTACTGTCTGTCTGTCAAGGTTTGAACATTTACAGTTCACATTTACAAGTTCCAAGAACTTAAGTGTGCTATTAATATTTGTAATGTTAGTATCTTTCTGCCACTTGATTTATGAACCGATTGTCCTTTGTTGTGCAAACTGAGAAGATACCTTGTATCTCACCTCTGTTTAAAAATGCAGCTAAAATCCTTATACAGTTAACCGTGTTATATCTTTTAATGTGTCCTGTGTAATCAGGATCTATGCTGATCTTTCCAAAAGCATCATCATGCATGTGTTCATTGACCAAATCAGAGTCTACTCTGTGTTTCTGAATCATGCACTGAACAAAATTTCTTTGTCTTCACTTGTTCTTGCTGTTTTCTCATTAGGATCCCTAAGGTTTTGACTGAACTGGTGGGACTGAATACAGCTAGGAACTGAAAATGCCCCCAGCTAAAGGTTTCTTGTCACTAGAAAAGACCTTGGTTTCACACTTCATATTCCAGTGGACTGCAATTTTAAGTGAATTTGTTCAGCTGAAATTGTCGGGGTCTTAGGTACTTAAGGCTCCTGGAAAGACATCTTATTATTAAACCTGCATTAATGAAGAGACTGGACTTAGGGCATGATCCAGAGCCCATTGTAGTCAATGGGAGTCTTTTTCCATTGACTTCAGAGGGGTTTGGATCAGGCCTCTACTCCCTAAAGTGGATAGACTTCCAGCAAAAGTCTGCTATAAGCAAGAGGCATCCTTTCCTGAGATCTTAGAAGATCCTGAAGAAGATAGGATACTCATACTTCACTCAAGAGTATGGCTGTCTGTATGGTTCACTCCTCATGGGGAACACCCAGAGTATTCAAAAGTAAAGAAAATCTTTAAATTCTAATTGTTGCTTGTCACATTCAGAATACTTAATCTAGAAAGCAAGGATTTATGTTCATTTAATAAACTGGCAAATTATGAGGAACAATATAGATAAATATCTGACTATTTCTTAGTTCCCAGGGGAAAGGGGAGAATTTAAGTCTAAAACTCCCAGGACTGTGAATCCTTGACATTCTGTAATAAAAAGCAGTGATATCATGAGAGACTTCACTTTCTGTCACATTGACTGTGATGCAAACCAATAGTACCAACACAAAATCATAGATTTTTTTCTATGAGGATTGACCATTTTCAAAATTTCTATAAAAAGGATCTAAATGTGCTACAAAATTAAAGGAAACGAAAGAATTTCTTTAAAAAGAACAAATACTAGGAGGTTACAAAGTTCCAATTTTGTTGTTGTTTTTCCTGAGTGTTTAAAAAAATTCTCCTACACTGAAGAACAAGCAGAAAAAAATTTAAATTCTCCCCTACATCTTGAACCCATATACTTTCCAAGGAAAATGTTCTGTTTCAAATCATGTCTGAAATCCTGAATTCCTGAGAGCACAGACTGACCAATAGCATCAAGGCTTTTAGCTTCATAGTCTTGATTAGTTACATGATGTCTGACTTAGACATCTTCAGGACTGTCAAATCTTCAGGACTGTCTCTGTGTCTGAGCTAGGTGCTCAAGATTTCCTTTACAGACATGCTTTTGTAGCAGAAATCTTTTCATGCTCATGAAGTTGTTAAAAGTCGATCTGATGAACTATGTCCCCAAAGAGGGGATAGAGGTCTATCTCTCCACTCATTATGAAAGGAATAAATATGACAACTCAGAAATACATCTATACATTTGAGCATGATTCCCTTCTGTTTCACTTACTAGTTGATACAAAGAGAACCTTAAAACTTTCTGATCAGGACCAACAAAAAAACATGTAAACAAGGCTAGAGGGTCAAGTGAAGAGGCTGAGAAAGGCTTGGGACTTCCAACAGTTCTTATTGTAACAGTGAGAGGACCTGGACACTGCCAATTGCAGTTTCCACAGGTCTAAAACAAGTGCTTTGCAAAGAGAAGAGGGAGCCTGACAGATTTCTGCCAGATGTTCAGAGCCATCTCAAGTCCAGACACTCCTGATACGTGAAGATATTCGTATCTTCCATTACTAGCCAAGAGCCCGAAGCAATTATTTTCTGGTACTTTGTAGAAATTTCACTCAAAAATTATCATTTTTAAGAGAGTTCTGTCCTCCTTTCCTAGGCGTAATGAGATGTATAGAGAGAAATAAAATATCTGTGGAATTTTTGTTCTATCTGGCACCTCTGAAGAGAGTTATCTGTAGTGTTTAATTAGCATAATCTTTGACATAGCTAATAATTTCTAATGAACAAATGCTATGAGGCAGATTCTTGGTGCTTCTGAAGCAGTTCCATCCTCTAAAATAATTTCTTAAAGTTAGAGTCCCCTGGTTGACTGCAATGGAACTTAAATGGAAATGGAGTTGCTTGAAAAATCTGTCATGGGAATTAATGATATAGTGGAACTTCTCAATAATTCTTGGGTTTATATCTAATCAAAATTTCTTCTGTTGAAAATTGAATGCATTAATCTTGTCAGTTAATGTAAATTTTACAGGAAACTTTATAGTCAAAGTATGTATTGTGATTGAGATCAGTATTTCACTCAATAATTTATTTTCTTATAAAAAGTTAAATTTCTTACTAGGTTAAGTGTTGGCATAGTGTCCATATCCCTTAATTGATGTGACCCTATTTGATCACATTTCTGCAGTTTACAATGTTGTATAGGTCAAAAGTTCCCTCTGAACACTGGAAAGGTGCACTATTATTGTTTGCAGTTATATTCTCTGTGGCTGCTGGCATGACTGTAGTATATAATGCGACAAAACTGTGAATACGTATATGTAAATTGTAAATATGGTCTTGAGGTTGACTCAGGACTATTGGTGTTTGAAGGTTGCTCTTATATTGTATGGTTCCCCTATAAAAGTTACAGTCACTTGTTCCTTTATTTTACAAAGTTATTTCCCTTCAGTTTATCATTTTCTTACTACTAGTTCTTAGACTTCATACAAGAATTCTAATTAAAACTGTTAATATATTGCTTCCTGTATTGAATTTCTTTTCTTAACTTGCAAGAGAATGTTGGTAGTATGCCTCTTTATATTCATGAAAAAACACTGTGATAACCCTACCAAAAAGTTTTGGAATTGTTTTCCTTTATACTGTGTAAATTATTTGTGTCATCTATGCTATTAGATTTTAATTCAGTAAAACTGAGCTAACAAACTCTGAAGGGCACAGACTATAAACCTTTTAACAGCTTTAGCAAGAAAAGTCATGCAAGGAAGATTTGTGTGAAAGTATGAATGGGGATTTGGAGGATCAGCTGTGTGAGTGAGTGATGTTATAAAAGAAGGACTGTATTTAGTATGATAGATGATATTATGCATCTTCAGCTTGAAAAAGAACCTGCATATGATTTATAGAGTATGATAATTTAAAGTGACCAAATCACAGGGAAGTCAATAAAATTACTTTTCTGTTGTCTACCTAAAACAAATCACTTTTATTCTATTTTATTTTATTCTTTGAAATAACAGAAATATGAAATGTAAGAATTCATTCAAGTATGCCAGTGTGATGTAGCAAATTGCATATTGTCCCAGCTCAGAGTGTTCTGCAGAAACTTTACATGTTATCTCTAGAACTTTACATTATCTACAGACCACCTAAGGGTTGCCACAGTCTTACTTTTAAGAATCTTTTAAGTGATGTTATCTTTGTAGCCACCTATGAAACTATCACTGTTTCAAATACATTAGGAATATCTCATTTCTATTTTCTTGTACACAGTTAATGTGTAGGCATTAGCTGAGAATACTGGTGAAATGACTGAATGTTAGAGAACCTCATGGAGAAGTTGGCCAAAGAAAATTAAACAAAAATTAAATGTCTATATAGGTTCATTTTCTTATTAATTAAGGTTTATTTAGGACAATAACTCAAAAGCACAAAGAAAAATGGTTCTTCCTCTCACATACAAAAAGAGAACAAGTAAGTGCTGATATGAAAATTAATTACTTATATATAGCTATTACACACAGGGATACTGAACGCAGCATTGCTTTTGGGAAACAGTATTGATTTCTTTATAGTGCATGTAATGATTGAAATAAGGCTATAAAAAAATCCATTAATGTGGAGAGATGTCTTTTATGAGTGCTAGAGAGTGATAATATTGATTTTGTATAGAAGTGAGGCACGTTAGAAAAGAAACCGCATCAAGGCCTCGTAACCTGAGAGTTTATACTCAGAAAGCAGAATCACAGAATCACAGAATGTTAGGGGTTGGAATGGACCTCTGAAGATCATTGAGTCCAACGCTCCTGCCAAAGCAAGACAAAACTATAGCAGATCATGCAGAAATGCATCCAGACAGTCTTGAAAGCCTCCAGAGAGGACTCCACAACCTCTCTGGGGAGTCTATTCCAATGCTCTACAACTCTTAAAATAAAGAAGTTCTTCCTCATGTTGAGGTGGAGCTTCCTGTACTCTAGCTTGAATCCACTGCCCCTCATCCTATCACAATGCACAAGTGAAAAGAGGTTGTCCCTGCCTTCTTGATTCCCAGCCCTTATGTATTTATAGGCATTAATTAGATTGCCTCTCAATCTTCCCCTCTCCAGACTAAAAAGCCCCAGGTCTCTCAGCCTTTCCCAATGCAGAATAGCCATTTTGATTCACAGTTGATTGTCTCAAATAGATTTATGTCATTGGAAATTAGTTTCATGGCTCAGAGTTTTCATGGCTCAGATATTTCATTGCTACTCCCAAACTATTAATATATTTAGGGAATTCTGAGTCTTGAGAGCTTGAAAGAGTCTCAGTTGCCATACTCACCTATTGAGGTAAAAATAATGTTTCTTAACTGAGCTCTGTAATTGTGCTACACACAGACAAACATACAGACCTTCAGGCACTCTCTTCACAAACAGTTGATTTACTATTCACTGTTTTGATGACTCAGTTTCAGTACATCTTTCTATCTTATTTTTGAAAAGTTTTTGAAATAAGATCTTCCATTAATTATAAGAATAGCAAATACAATTTCCTGATACAATTTGAGATACAATTTTGGAACGTGTAAGATTAAGGTGTAAGAACAGATTCAATTTCTATAGTATTTAGTAGCAGAAACACAGCTGTGTGATGGTGCAAGCTCCGAGATGGTCTGCAGATGTTTATTTAGCTTGGCAAACAGCACTGTTGGTTCTGTTAAATCTTTCCCATGCAAGCTGATCAGAACTATAGTGGATCAATCACCTCTATATTTTGATAAAGACACAGGTCTGGATGTTCCAGCAGTTTCCCTGTACATAAAAGTGACATCCTCCACATGACTACAGTGGGCCTCTCCTATTACTCCACTGTTGAAATTCTCAATATATATCTTAAGAAATCTCTTAATACTACTTTCTTCCATATCCTTTATGAATGGTTATCACCATAACTTCTGGAGTTGAAGTTCTGTACTGTTCCCAACTACTACAAAAATTGTAAATGTCATGTGAATATGATGTTGAAGAAGACAATTGCCGCAGCTGTTAATTTAAATTTCAAATGATCTGTTGTCATTCAACTATTAGTTAATCTCCCAAACTAGCACTGAAGTTGTGATGTTTTGTGTTGTTAGAGGGGTTTTTTAATAGAGAATAACCTGCCCATATATTCTCTAGAGTATATTAGCTTGGAAGAAAGATAATGAAAGGTGGTTTGGGTTTAGACTGACAAACTAGAATATTTTCCTTTAGTCTCTGCAGCATGAAAATTCTAACCCCTGAACTTCTAAGGGCCAGAGAAGAGAGAGGTTTTAGATAAACTGCTTTATTTTGAATCTACTTCTACATATCACACACTGAAAATAACATAATTTTGTAAGGAGATCTGACAGGTGAGCTGTCAAACTTATCTTTTGGTTTATGTCTTTCATAATCTTATCAGGTAAAAGGAGGCAAAGGTTTCAACAATGTTCCTTCACTTTGTCAGGTACTCATCTATTTGTGTGTGTTCTTCTTAAAATTTCCTTTTTGTATTTCCTTTTTTTACATCATTCTTTCTTCCAGGCTTCTCCTTTATTTATTTTCCAGGAGTGACTCAAAGGAAAAATATCAAGATAGATCTGATTTTGCATATTAATTGTCAGACCTCTAACATACAAGCATAGGTGTTTCTATTGTAGTAGCAGATAAAATGCATCCTTTTGGCCTGAAGAAATATTGAAAGTATTGTATGCTTTCATGATACCAGATGGTTTCTAATTATTAAGGCCTGTAGCCTGGAAGACTGTTTTCACTCACTGACAAACTCATAACCTATTTGCATTTAAATGTCTCTCAGATGTACCTAACAGCTTCACAATACACCTGTTAGTAGGGAAACATTTGTACACTCCAATTCTATACAGCAGCCCACTGAAGTAGCTACTAGCCTGCTGCCTAAATAGAAATGAACATTTTGGATAGGGGTAAATAGCTGTGGCTCTAGTGTGATCTTTTATTTCATTGTTCAGAGCTAAGCTCTTTAGCATGACAACATCTTGCATTTCTTTCATTACAATTTTCCCAGGGTTAATATAATCTTCCCTCATCAAATGAATTACTTGCAAGTACTACAGGTACTGTGACTAGAAAATACTTATTCTACTTAGAAAAAAGAAAAGATTCTATTTGTTTAGAATGTAGAGCTTTCTTCATAGCACTACCAATACAGAGTCATTACTGCATTTCATATAATGTGACTGAAAATTGCTTCAAAAATAAATTCTCTTCAGTACAGATTAACTTCATAGAACAGAACTTCCTAGAATAGATAGTACAAAACTGCACTTTGCTTCAAAGTGCAGTTTGCTGTGTTGCTTGTGAATCCTGTGTTGGCAAGGATTCTCCTGTCTGGAGAATGTGTGTAACAAAAATATAGGTATTTAAAAGTTTAGGCCACAGCTGTGTTATCCCCCAAAGTTGTACACTGTTGATCACTGATCTACAGAAAAGTTTCTGTATGCTTCTAAATTTGACTATTCTAGATAAAATGGTCCAACAGAATTGTTTTCTGATTCCTCTAATTTAATGAAGGTGATATGGTGTCTGTTAAGTGATTATGTGGCTCTATTTCCATGAAATTAATTAAAGACAATCCTTAGAATTTTTTCTATGTACAGCAGTTGAATTTGTTTACAAATTTATCATATTTTTTTTAAGTATTTAATTTCCTCATTAGAATTTATATAGATGACAAACCACTAACTCCTTATAGTTCCATTATTCCAGCTAATGACATGTACTATTAATTTCTGCAAGGTCTTTCTTTTTAATTTCTTTTTCAGTGATAGAGCAGTGTATCTATCCCTATTGCTACAGCAGGCTTACATATTGCTGCTGTTGAACAGCTGCAATGTCAGCAAACTGCAGTGTTGTACCATCATCATCTCGAACCTAATGAAAAGACACGTATTATGGACAGCTTTTGTGAACTGCCACCTGAGGTGAGCATGTACTGATGTTAAAGAATTGTATTGTTATTCTGTGCTTTTTGTAGTTTAGGGTTTTAGTCCAGAAAGATGAGGTTTTTTCTGGGACAAAACCTCAGTCCTGCTGAAGTCAGTGTTAAAAGGCTCACTGAGGTCAACAGTCCAGATCTCACCTCTGGTAGTTACATTCGCTGCAGACTAAGGTAAAAGTGACAGCTCTTCTGATTTGCTCTGTTTGTTTTTGGGGGGCGTGTTGTGTGGGGGTGTGAAATTAGTCAGATATGAATGCACACTGTTGGGATAGAAGGTTTTTTATGAGTGAATGAGCATGGAACTGGTGGCAGTAGTCCTACAGATGGCAGTTCATACAACA